>CACVKI010140732.1:0-12286 GCA_902732785.1 Trichogramma evanescens | reverse complement strand
GTGATGACGCAATGTGATTTCTGCCCAGTGCTCTGAATGTCAACGTGAAGAAATTCAAGCAAGCGCGGGTAAACGGCGGGAGTAACTATGACTCTAACAATATAGACCGGACAATAACAATAATGATAGTGAGTCAAGTGGCTTACCGCTTGGGGCCTCACGGGGCATTCGGATCCCAAGCCCGGCTTCGGCCCAAGATCGAAACACTCTTCCCGATCCGACGCTTACTCAGGCTTCCCAGTCAGTTTCACCGTGGATCTGTGACGTGTGCCATAGGCCCTTTGCCAGCAGTGCTGGATTAGGCTTGCACATGCGTAAGGGACATCCCAACGAAGCAAGTGAGCGAGTGAGGTTGGCAGTGGCAAAAGAGCGATGGAGGGATTAGGAGAAGGAGACGATAGCGATCGAAGAAGCGCAGGCAACAGTGCGAGGCGGTGTACGTCTTATGAACGTACATTTAATGAGTACCAACTATGTCCGGGATCTAGGGACGAGCCTAGAACGGCTAAAAGAACTGCGTAAGACGCAGCCGTACAGAGACCTTGTGCAACGGCACGTAGAGAGGCTGCGTGCGCCCGCTAATTCGACGCCGTCTGCCGTTCTGACCTTGAGCGAAAACGACCACGCTCAGACACGTCCTCCTCCGATCGCTGAACAGCCTTCGAGAGGACGCGCAACACGCGCACGTACCAGGGCCGCGGGTGCCATAGGGCGGGTTAGTGCTTCGCCTCCTCAAACGGAGTTGCGGCCCACAGGTCCCTGCACACCGACGGTTAGAGGTCCGCTTGTCAAGTTTGACAATGGCGAGGAGATTAAGCGACTAGTCGAGCAATGCGCTCGCTTAACAACACACAAGGCAGGAAATCTAGTCGAACTCGCGCGGAACCTCTTAGCGGAGAAGGTGGTCCTCTCTGAGGCACCTGAAGAAATTCTTCGCTGGGTACGTGATGTCTTCCCTTCACCTCCGGAACTGCTGCCACCTAATCGAGGGAGACCTCGAGGTGATACCGTTCACTTGTCGAATTGGCGAGCAAGGCGCAGGGAGTATGCGGCCATGCAAGACATGTGGAAAAAGAATATGAGCCGGGCAGCTAAACTGGTATTGGATGGCGAGGTGAAAGCCTCGGAGCCTTCGCTGGAGCAGATGTATGAGTATTGGTATCCGATGCTCACTGCCCAGTCGAAGAAGCTCGAACCAGAGAATACTGCCCGGGAGGACCACGCCTTGTTATGGACCGCTGCACCTGTGACCTGTCCAGAGATTACCGATACCGAGATCCCGATGGCCTCGGCTGCAGGAGTAGATGGCGTGTCGGCCCGGCAATGGAGGAGCATACCAGTGCGATTGCGAGCATTGTTCTACAATACGGTTCTTGCCGTTGGAGAGTTCCCTGCGGAACTTCTCCTAAGCAGAACTGTATTCGTCCCGAAGAAAGACGGAAGCTCAACACCACCAGAGTTCCGTCCGATTAGCGTCGCGTCTGTGATCGTCCGACAGCTGCATAAGATCATAGCTGTGAGGCTAGTCAAGGCGAACCTCATCGACGAGAGACAGCGAGCGCTACATGACGGCTGGGCTGAAAACACGGTTTTCTTGGATACGGCCTTGCACGTGGCTCGGGGTTCACTCAAAGAGCTGCACGCCGTATCCTTGGACGTGTCGAAAGCATTTGACAGCGTCAGTCATTACGCCATACGATCGGCTTTGCGGGGACGGGGTCTTCCTGAAGCCCTGGTTCAGTACATGTCCCGCATGTACGAGAACAGTGGAACAATGCTAGAGGTTGGTCGCATCCGTTCGTCGCCTATTAGAGTAACGCGAGGAGTTCGGCAGGGGGATCCTCTGTCGAGCCTCTTGTTCTCGATGGTGATTGACGACGTGATGCGAGCCTTGCCCGATCATATCGGGTTTACGGCTAACAACATCAAAACCAACGCGTTGGCTTATGCCGACGACCTCGTACTGTTTGCTTCCTCTAAGTCCGGGATGAAGTCGCTACTGCAAATCGCTACTGCAAATCCTCTAAGAGTCAGGCCATTTCAATAATGATAGCCGGCAAGGTCAAGAAGTACAAGATACTGACCGAGCCTCAATTCAAACTGAGCAGTGGACCAATTAACCAACTGGGTTCCACTGATGCGTTTCGCTACCTTGGCCTTTCAATATCGCCAAGGGGAATTGCGAAACCGACCGGCTACATTACGAGTGAGTTAGTGAGAATCACTACCGCTCCTTTGCGACCTCAACAGCGATTGAAGATCCTTCGCTGCTTCCTCATTCCTCGCCTTTGCCATCAGCTTGTCCTATCGCGCACACCGATGCGTGTGTTGAGGGCAATTGACAAGCAGGTGAGAGTTGCAGTACGCAAGTGGTTGTGTCTACCTATGGACACCCCATTGGGGTATTTCCACGCAAGTTGCATCGACGGTGGGCTCGGGATACCGGCATTCGAAACGGCGGTGCCGGGTCTCATTTTTACAAGGTTTGCGAGTCTCGAAGAGTCCACCAGTCCTGTGATACGTGACGTTGTTGATCACCCATATAATGTTTCGCTTGTCCGAAGGGCTCGGGCAATGCTGTCCCGAGGTGGGACAGCTCTCCTCCGTCCGGAGGATCGTCAGCGGCATTGGGCAACACGTCTCCACAGATCAAATGATGGTGTAGAACTGCGTGAAGCGGCTGCAGTTCCAGCAAGCAGCCGATGGGTAGACGCTGGTAGTAATGGTATTCCCGGAAGAGACTACGTGGCGTACCATAGGGTCCGCATTGGCGCCCTTCCGACCCGAGTGCGGACAACGCGCGGTCAAAATGATAGGGAGGCATTGATGATGTGCCGTGCCGGCTGTAACGTTACCGAGACAGCCGCGCATGTTGTGCAGTCGTGTCACCGGACTCATGGAGGCCGCGTACTCCGACACGATGCCATTTGCAGGATTGCTGCAAGTGGTCTTCAAAAGGCCGGTTGGCGCGTCTTTGTGGAACCTCACTACCGGTTAGCAACCGGACTTCAGAAACCTGACATGGTCATCTGCAAGGGCAGTGAAGCGAGGATTATCGATGCGCAAGTTGTCAGTGGTGCGTCGTCTTTGGATTACTCGCACTTGCGAAAGTGCGCCAAGTATAACACCACGTTGCTGAAAACGCACGTGGCAGGCTAACTGGGAGTCGTTGCGTCTAACGTGGCGGTGACTAGTATCACGTTGTCTTGGAAGGGAATTTGGTCCCGTGCCTCCGCTGCCAGCTTGATCTCACTAGGTATTGGTAATCTATTACCATCATTAACGACGCGTGTGTTGCAAGGGTCGCACACGAACTGGTCACAGTGGAACAAGATGACGTCCACCATCAGTCATAGGGTAGAGCGGGTGGGAGTCGGGTAGGGTGAGTGTTTCTGATCAATCGCTCAAAAGCGAACAAAAGGAGAACTTGGCTCCATAACAAAAGCGTCAAATTCGGCACCAAGCAATAAAGCCGTGGCTAATTCAGCAACATCGAATTAGTCTTTGGATGAGTGGAGTTTAGTGGGTATTGCCTTCCTCGGAAGGCCGAGTCCCACACACCGAAGTTGAATGAGCAGCGAAGGATCTGCACGGGGTATACGCCTCGTTACTTCGATGGTGCCTAAATGCATTCATCACTTACCAAAAAAAAAAAAAAAAAAATATATACAAGTATCACTTGTATAGCTCAGTGGTAAAGTTCGTGCTCGGAGTTCTCGAGATCCGAGTTCGAATCCTGCTGGGTGATACACTTTTCCTGTGTCGGGGAGAGCCTGGTGGTCTCTGTGATGACGATTTCGTAGCCGTTGGATTTTTCCGCTGCAGATCTGATTTTTCAGAGCCATCTAACGGCTTACTCGCACAGGATGGGAACAAGCCCGTGAATTGATACACCACGGGCAAGCTGTGATTCCTTCTCCCTTGGGAGGCGCTCCCAGGCTACTAGGAGTAGTCAATGGAGTCTCAGCGAACCAGGGTCCTTGGGGCTGCCACCCCCACCGATCCGTCCGGTTGGCCCAAATCGAAGAAACAATGCCTCGGAAGCAAGCGACCCCTCAACTGATGGGGCCGTTCCAACCGACCAACCGACAACATTCCAATGCGAGTTCCCGACGTGCGACAGGACCTTTCCAACCAACCAAGGTAGAGGGCAACACCATCGCCTAGCCCACGGAGCCTGGAACGACGCCCGCATCATCGCCACCGCCAACACCAACCAGTCTAAGCCAAGATGGGACAAGGAGGAGCTTGCCCTGATGGCCAGACGAGAGGCGGAGATGACCGTGGGGAACGTTCGCTATATCAACAAGGCTCTGGCAGAGGAGTTCACATCCCGGTCACTGGAGGCCATCAAAGGTCAACGTAAGGTCGCTGGCTACAAGGCTGAGGTGGCAAGGTTTGTGGCACTAATAAAAGCACCGGCACTAGCTCCCCCTACAACAACACCCACCCCCGCCTCGACCCCGACTCCGTCGGTGGTAGAGCCCGGGGGGTTTACGGGTAGACTCGTCGAGTACTTGACGAGTCTCCCCCCACTACCGGCTTCGGCCGGTTTCCAGGGGGAGCGACTGTCGGGGCTTTTGCACAGAGCGGCAACAGCCCCGAAAGAGGAGATTTTCCAAGATCTCTCCCTCTACCTTAAGGCAGTTCTCCCCGCCAAACAATTCCATCAACGTGTGAGAAGAGACTTTAACATCCAAGCCTCAGCCGGCCGCATCTCCAACAAGAAGAAGAGAAGAAGGGATTACGCCATCACACAGAGGCACTGGAAGTCAAGCAGAACAAGGTGCGCCAGAGCCATACTTGACGATACGTGCGACGCAATCCAACAGCCGCTACGCCAGAGGATGGAGGAATACTGGTCCACCGTGTTCACACAGCCACCAGTGAACACATCTCCATCTGTTCTTCACTTCCAGGCCCCTCTGCTCGACCTGTGGGCGCCGATTACACCCAACGAGATACGAGCGGCACGACCATCTTTGTCCGTCTCCCCCGGTCCCGACGGCCTAACATCGCGCCAGCTTCGGGCCATTCCTCTCGTTATCATGGTCAGGATCTTGCATCTTATCCTGCTATGTGAAAGGCTTCCTCGGGACTTTACCTTGGCCCGTACGATCTTCATCCCTAAGAAGACCGGAGCTCAGGACCCCGGGGAATTCCGGCCTATCACAGTCACATCGTCACTCACGCGCCTCTTCCACCGAATTCTGGCAATACGAGCGGATTCTCTTCTGAACTTCGATGACTCCCAGCGCGCCTTCCGCTCCGGTATTGACGGCTGCCGTGACAACACCATGCTGCTTGACGCTATACTAAGGAGCCGCTATGAGAGATTTAAGTCGGCCTCCATCGCGACTCTGGATCTCGCAAAGGCCTTTGATAGTGTGGAACACTCTGCAATCATGAAGTGCGGAGCAGCGGCTGGATTGCCGCCACCCATGATTCGCTACCTGCAGAGGTTCTACGAAGACGGTACGACCACACTGACAGGTGATCAATGGACCTCACTCCCGATTCGTCCCACGAGAGGGGTGAAACAGGGAGATCCCCTCTCCCCGGTCCTATTTAACATCGTGATCTATCACCTGCTCCGCTCCCTTCCAACTGAGTGTGGCATCCCCTTTTGCGGCCGTACCATCAGGGCCATGGCCTTTGCGGATGATCTGATTCTGCTGGCTCAAACACCAGCTGGCCTGCAGAAACTGCTGGACCACACGGCGTCATTCTTGGCTGAGTGTGGACTTAGAGTGAACTCTTCTAAGTGCCACTCCTTAACCATCAGAGGTCTCGGCCAAGCCAAGAAGACTGTCGTTAGTGCGCAACAACATTACTGCGTCAATGGCCAGCAGATTCGCGCTCTCACTAGCGAAGATACGTGGACGTATTTGGGTATCGTGTTCTCGGCTCAGGGTAGGAGAAAATTCGACTCGGCAAGCAAGATCAGCCTTCTCCTCGAGCGCCTCGCAAAGGCGCCTCTCAAGCCACAACAGCGTCTATACGCGCTCAAGTGCTACGCCCTGCCGAGAACATATCACGCGATGTCATTGGGAAACACTACCATCTCCGACTTGAATCGCGTTGATATAATGACGCGAACCTTCGTAAGACAATGGCTGGCACTGCCGAACGATACCCCTACCGCGTACTTCCACGCGCCGGTAGCTGAGGGAGGACTCGGTATCCCCTCAACGAGATGGATGGCGCCTTCTCTCAGGCTCTCTCGGCTGCGAGGTTGGCTAAGTCAGCCCGAAAGCGGCACCGCGAACGACATCACAAGCGGCACGAGTGTGGACTTTAGCTCCGTCTTCGTAAGAAGAGAGATAGCCATATGTGAGAAGCGCCTTACCGACGGTCGAACAATCCTGCAGAACACCGACATCATCGGCAGAAGATGGGCAAGATTGTTGCACAGCTCAATAGAGGGCCGAGCACTGAAAGATTCCTGCTACACCATCGGGCAGCACTCGTGGGTCTCCGACGGTACGGCCCTGCTAAGTAGCAAAGACTACATAGCCTGTCACAGGGTTCGTATCGGAGCACTTCCAACACGCTCGAGACTCACCAGAGGGCGGCACGGCGATCGTCAGTGTAGGGCCGGCTGCCGGGCGCAGGAGACCAACAATCACGTCCTGCAGATATGCCCAAGAGCACATGCCGCGCGAATAAAGCGCCACGACGCCGTTGCCAACTTCATAAGCAGAAGTTTGACCCGCCAGGGATTTGAAGTGAGAAGCAAGCCGCGCATTTCAACATCGATCGGCGTACGTAAGCCGGACTTAGTAGCTACCATGGGAGATCTCGCGGTCGTTCTTGACGTCCAAATTGCCGGCGATCAAGTCGACCTCGACTATGTGCGACACGAAAAGATCCGCAAGTATAGCACACTCCCAGAGGTTTCGCGCTACATCACCCAGGAAACTGGAGCCACCAACATCAGGCACTTACCGGTAATACACTCATGGAGAGGGGTATGGGGACGAAGATCATCCCTTGACCTGCTAGCCCTGGGAACCGTCAACCGCCGCGACCTCACGATCATCTCGACGAGAACGCTAATTGGTGGATCCATCGCACATAGGGACTTCGCGAACGCAACTTCCGTCACGTGACGGGGAGTGTTGTTGGTGGTCAACTACTCGGGTACTGCTTGCCCATGACATCTAGATAAAGCATAATGATCTCTGTACAAAAAATAAAAATAATGTAATATGTATATGTAACACCCTGTATATAAGATAGTAAAATAAAGAGAGAATTTTTTTTTTTAGCCAAATGCCTCGTCATCTAATTAGTGACGCGCATGAATGGATTAACGAGATTCCCACTGTCCCTATCTACTCCCCCTCTTGGTCGTGGCTTTGCCGCAGCGAGGGGGCCCGAGTTCTGGTGGGTGGCAAGCCAGCCACTTACCAGTTCCGCTAACAACGACCAACCCCTAAAACAAATATGAAATGAGCGGTACTAAATACGAAACTACCCCAGGTGGTAAGGGCACACAAGTGCCTGAATCCACCCCTGGTTCGTATTGGGTGAAAGCCCCGGTCGCCAGTGTCAGCTCCTCAGATTCTGGGGGGAGCAAGAATCGCGAATTCCGTAAAACTACGAGTCAGAAGGTGATAAAGCAGAAGCCGCCACCGGTTGGGAAGCCCCTGCTTCCGGTTGTTGTGGTTAATAAGGCCGGTAAGGAGACTGAGGCACAGAGAGAGAGAAGGCTGAGGGAAGCGAGAATCTTAGCGTCTCAGCAGACGGGTGCTGTTGATCCGTTAGCTGGATCTGGGGAGGCGTCTTGTGTTGTGCGGAGCAGGTCGGGCTCAGATAAGACCGAGATGTCGTTGACCTCTCTCTCGGACTCTGAGTCAAGGATGGAGTACACCGAGGATAGCGCCAAGAGGACTCGTACCCAGTCTGATGAGTCTGAGCAGCCCCACTTGCCGGATGATTCAGTGGCTAAGAGGATAAGGCCTGACGATGGTGATGGAGGTGTGGGTGATGAGCCGTTGGATGGGTTGGCGGAGATATACAGTCTCGACCCTAAGGTCCAGAGTGTTGTCTCCAACAACATGAAGAAGAAGAGGTTGAAGGAAGGGATGAGACAGCCGGATCTGAGGGAAGTCGATCCTACGACCGAGATGAGCGAGCTCATCAACGACTTGGCACTCTACATGGCGAGGGATGACGCGAAGATCGCCAAGTTCGCTTCGGCGCAGGTCGGGATTCGAGTCCGCAAAATGCAGGACATTGTCAGTAGGCTCGTTGTAGAAAATGCCGTCCTGAGGACTCGACTTGAAGAAAAGGAGGAGGTGGCTACGAGGCTGTGGACAGTTATGAAGAGTGGAACTGGTGGAGGGATAGGGCATGGTGGTCGTCCGGACGCCACTGCTCCGGAGGGTGGACAGGTGAAGGACACGCGGGAGAGGGCTTCTAGGAAGCCCACGTATGCGGTCGTTCTGCAGGGGTCTGGGGAGATGGATAAGGGCCAGCTGCAGAACAGCCTGAGGGAGCTGAGCAGCTCAGTGACTGCGAAGGTTGAGAGGGTGAGGGAGATGAGAGGAGGGAAGGTGATGATGGAGCTGGCCACTGAGGAGGATAGGCAGGTCCTGCTTCATGACCAAAGGCTCAAAGATTTGGGCATAAAAGCCCAAAAGGAGAGAAAATTCCCACCACTTGTAGAAGTGAAGGGAATCGACCGAGAAATGGGGGATGACCGGCTGCTTGATGAGATCTGGCAGAGGAACCTTGTAGATGAGGTTCCTGCCCACGAGTTTGAGGGCAAGGCCCGCGTTAAAATGAAAATTGGGAGGCGGGATAAGGATCAATGCAGCGTGATCCTTGAGGTGTCACCACGCATAAGGGATGTTATGCTGGAGAAGGGCAGGGTCTTCGTTGGCTGGGAGGCACATAAGGTGTCCATCTTTGAGAGGACTCTGCGCTGTCTCAAATGCTATGGCTTCGCGCATAAAGCTAAGGACTGCAAAAAGCAGGCGAGGTGTGGTAATTGTGGGGAAGAGGGACACCTTAGAAAGGACTGCACTAATGGGGTAGGGTGTGCAGTGTGCAAGGAAAAGGGAGAGAAGGGTGAGCACTCAACGTGGTCGGAGACGTGCCCGGAGGCGAGACGTAGGCGTGAAAAATGGAGAGAGAGAACAGAGTAAACGGCGCTGAAGCAGGAGGCATGAGGGTGGTGCAGCTGAATTGCCAGGGTGCGAGGCATGTCATGCATGATCTTGGTGACCTGGCTTGCCGGGATCGTGTTGACGTGCTGCTGCTCCAGGAGCCGTGGTACTACCAGGACAAGATCTGTGGCCTGCCCGGTCGTCTCAGGCCGTTTGTTAGTGTCGGGGGTAGAGCTGCAGTAGTTGTGGTAGGAGAGGAAATCGAGGCGGTTCTTGTATGCAAGAGTGAGTGGGGTGTGTGTGTGTGGTTGGATGCTGGGCGTGGTGGTGTATACATGGCATCCATTTACATGCAGCTGCGAAAACCGGTCCAGGGAGCTCTTGACTTCATGAATGAGATATTGGGGGTGAGTCGGCAGGATAAGGTCCTGATCGCGATTGACGCGAATGCCTGCTCGGACCTTTGGTTCAGCAAGCCGAGTGCGAGGTCAAGAGACAACCGTGAGAGAGCTGAGGAGTTGGCGAACTGGATTGGAGAGAAAGCCATGGACATCTTGAATGCTCCGACAGACGCATACACCTTCAGTGGGGCGCATGGCCGGAGCGACATTGATGTGACCCTGGCTAAAGGATGGAACGGTGGAGACATCTCTTGGTCGATGAGAGAGGATAGGGGTTTATCCGACCACAACCCGATATACTTGTGTATATCGGAATTGTGTCGGCGGAATGCTGATAGAGTGGAGAGTCGCTGCTGGTTTCTTGCGGAAGCAAGGTGGGCCGGACTAGCGACATCTCTGCAAGAGAGTGCTGAAACTCTGGGTTTTGGCACATACTTTGGCATGACTGCAGAGGAAAAAGTATGCCAGATGGACGAGTGGCTGACCTTGGCCTGCAACGAGTGCCTCAGAAAGAAGGACTCTTCAAAGAAGAGAAGTTTAGTCTGGTGGTCAGAAGACCTGGAGAGAGAAAAGAGGAGAGTTAGAGGGCTGAGGAAAAGAGTTCAGCGGATGAGAGCTACTTTAGGCAGTCGCAGGGAGGATCAAGAGGAGGCCTGGCGTATCTACAAAGAAGAGTTGAACATCTATAAGCGCATGTTGGCTGACACTAAAAGACAGGACTGGCGGAGTTATGTCAGGGAAGAAGGAAACAGGGACCCCTGGGGCGGTGTCACCAAAATTCTGCGTTCTGGTAGAAACGGTCGAGGGCTAGCTAGCCTTAGGGTCGGAAATGAGTATACCAGAACGTGGAAGGATGGTGCGAATGTCCTTCTCCGGGAGTTCTTTCCCGAAGATAATGACGTAGCGTGGAGGAACGAAGTGCAGGAGGGGCAGGACGAATGGAGCGAGTCTGGTTGGGAGGAGTTGGGGTTGGCTATAGCAAGGCTAGGAAATAAAAAGGCGCCAGGCATAGATGGCTTCAGAAACGAGGTCCTCAGGGCAACATGGAGTGCTGTACCATCCTACGTCAAGGAAATGTTTGACAGCTGCCTGAGGGAAGGCTGGTTCCCGACGTCCTGGAATGAAGCTAGGGTGGTCACGCTGTTGAAGGCCCCTGACAAGGATCCGTCGATGCCGCGCTCCTACAGACCGGTGAGCTTGCTCAACGGATGGAGCAAGGTATTAGAGCGGATCATGATTAGCAGGCTAATGCGAGCAAAGGGAGACGGGTGGAACGAAGGGCAGTATGGGTTCAGGGAGGGCAGAAGCACGGAAGATGTGTGGTGGAAAATTAGGGAACACAGGGATAGGTCAAATTATAGATATGTGGGTGGGGTTTTTGTTGACTTCAAAGGGGCATTCGATAACTTAAAGTGGGGCAAAATTATCTCAAAATTCAGGGAATTGGGGTTGACTGGGAGGGAATTAGGAATTTGGATTAGCTTTTTTAAGGATAGGAAAGTATGTATGTTGAGTCAAAGTGGTGAGTGTGTGTGGCAGAATGTCCAAAGAGGATGTCCACAGGGTTCGGTAGGGGGTCCGATCATTTGGAACCTCTGCATGGACGAGCTTCTGTGGTGCCTGGAGGAACGAGGAGTGGGTTTCGCAGCGTTTGCTGATGACCTAACTCTTCTCGTTGAGGCAAACACGAGAGAGCAGCTGGTCCAGCGAATAAAAGAGGAGATGGCCGCTGTGTTTCGATGGGGAGAGAAGTACGGTGTGCAGGTTTCTGGAGAGAAAACCACGGTGATGCTGCTGAAGGGTGAGCTCTCTTTCGGCAGAGATCCGGTAGTAAGGGTGAAATGGAAGGATGAGGTCTGGAGGTTGAAGGTGGTGAAGGAGGTTAAGCTGCTGGGATTATGGATGAGTGAAGGTATGGATGTGACGAAGAATGTCATGTGTTTGAGAGGTAAGATTGAATTGGCAGTTAATAGAATGACAAGGGTTTTAAGGAAGGAGTGGGGAGTTAAAAGGAAAACGTACAGTGCATGGATGGTGGGGATCTTTGAGGCAGTGGCGATGTATGGAGCAAGTGTGTGGGGTGGGCTGATGGAGAAAAAAGCCATGAGAAAGGAGATACAAAGGGCCCAGCGATGCGTCCTGTACGCATGTTTGTGCGTTTGCAGGACTGTATCGACTGCAGCGATGCAGGTTCTGGCTGGCTCCCCGCCCTGGGATCTGAAGTGCAGAATGCGTAGGACTCTTTACAAGCTAAAGAAGGACAAACGGCTTGATGAGAACGACCTGGTAACAGAAGCAGAGGCAGATAATAGCACGATTGATAGGCTCAAAAAGCTCTGTCAAGCAAGGATGCATGAGGAATGGCAAAGGGGCTGGGAGGCGGAGCAACATGGTGAAGTGACCCGCAGGTTCATTGGTGACGTCCGGTTTGTCGGCCGGTGCCGCAGGTTTGAATTCAGCCTTAGAGTTGGGTTCTAGAAATAAGGAGCTGTAATGGGATGGAAGCGCAGGGGGGTGTCTTCGGCACCTTCGGGTCTGGCGGTCCCGCGCACCCGAGCTGGCCTACCAAGTGCCGGGGAGACAAGTCCCCAAACTTGGGAGAGGCCCCTTACCGGGCCTCGAACGCCGACCGGGCGCTAAACGGTACCGCGGGGTCGGGGAGCCCCCACGGAGGAAAACTCCGTGGCCCCGACACTGGGAACGGACTCGCGGGGGCAGTGGTTGCCACCCCACATCGCTTGGGGTAGTGGATGGGTTGGGTGAAAGAGC
>CACVKI010140731.1:0-13145 GCA_902732785.1 Trichogramma evanescens | reverse complement strand
TACGAAGCGTTTTGCGAGGGGAAGGATTAGGACATATGACGGAAATATATGGTTGATATTACTAAACCAGTGGAATATAATGAAGCTATTTAATTTTACCGAGAACAAATTCAAATTTGTATAATATTCAATATGTCCTTGCAATTAATAAAATTATAAAGTTTAAAAAAAACATTGCGGCAATATTTTCAATAATAACATTTCCTTTAATGTTGGTAATTCAATGTAGTTTCCAAATATTCCTACGACGTCTGGTTCCAAATCTCATTTTCAAGCCTATCACATAGCTTCCGCTATGAGAAAGCAAAAATGTGATGTTGCAGCCACTGAATGTATTTATCAGTACATTGAAGAAATTTAAATTAGAGCACACTGTTTGTATGTCATAGCTTATGATAAGCATAATAATTTAAATAAATTAGTATATTGTAATCGATAAATCATAACAATACAAATGATTATCCTTTAAATTTTTCAGTATTATTATTTTTAATTGTTTATCACAAAAGATTTCATACAATTCAAACATTAGTGTTTACGATTGAATTCAATATTTAGCACGTGTTAAATATTGAATACACTTGATACAGGGATGATTATTATTTTCCAAGTAACTCAAAGCGTTTATTATTCTCCAAATAACCTAGGGATTTTCACAATAGAAGGAAGGTTTTTCACAATAGCGAAGAAATTAATAAGAGTTCGAAATACTTTATTATTTATAAATAAAATTGAATAATATTTATGTAAATGAACTTCCAAAATTATACAGAATAGTTTTGTAGTAGCGTTCTATAAAACTATATCTATAAAATATGAATCTAGAAGACATCACGACGATTATTACAACGATGAGGAATTGAGACCGTTCAAAAAGTGCGTCGTGATGATAATGTTGACATAAAAAAAAACATCGTTAACATCGCAACTGATGTGAATGAGTAACTGCAATATATTTCATAATTCGCGATTTATTAATCATTAGGTTATGGGCACGATGTAATAATACACAAAAATTCAGATGATCAAATCGCAAAATTCTACCTTTTGAAAAATGCACATTATAGTGTCTGAAAAAATATGAAAAAACATATTATTTTTTAAATTTTTTGATCAAAAAACAACCATGACTTTATTTCGTTCAAGTGCTTCCAACTCGATTTAGAGCATCAGATAGATTTAAACGAAATTCTGAAGTCATATCTGAAGATGTTAAGGAATGATAAAACTTGTTTGTGATTTATTTGATCCTCCAGGTACATCAATCGGAGGATTATATCGCCTCTACCAAAGCTCGATCGATTCATCAATCAATTATAAAATTCATCACGAAGCAGCGTCGCGCACATTTCGTGCGGTGTCAGCCTGTGAAAATGTTGAACGTCATATAATCGTCACCTCGAGCCGCCTTTGAATAAGCGGTCACAACGAGGCGCGCGCTTCTTTCATATGTTAACGAAGGGCGTGTAAGTCGGTGATATTACACCGCAACTACAAGCGCACACATAGAACACGTACATACACACACACACACACACACACACACACACACACACGCGCGCGCGCGTATGATTTCTTCATCCAATATCGACTCGGCTCCCAAAGTAAATCTAAAGGGCTTACTTTTGTAGCCCGCACCAGTGGGAGGAGGTTTTGGCAAGCGACCGTGCTACACCGCGGCTTTCCAAGCTGCTCCCCCCCTAAAGTAAGGCCGTTGTAACGCAGGCACGCAGGGCTATATGACAAGTATATTACGCCGAGGCGTTTATATCAATTAGCTGCTGACGTCCCATCGGGGGTGGCCGAGAGAATCTTAGCCTTACGCACACACACACACACACACACACACACACACACACACACACACACACAAATACACAGACGTAGCAGCTCCTATGTATACGCATTTTTCTAGCGGGTATATTTAACGCCAATATCGGGATCCCTTTAGCTCGATTCAATTGTCGATCCGGCGCGATGATGCCGCTGTTGCTACTGCCCCGCGGTATAACAGCAACACAATCTACAGGCGAAGATTTGATAGAGAGAGAGAGAGAGAGAAAGAGGCGTATAAAAGATTTATCGCGAACACGCGTATGAATTTCATGGGCTCGTGTGTGGGTGCACACAGGAGCAGTTTATTGTACTTCGCTTTGCCGACTGACAAAAGTTTATTTTATTAGTACACGCGCGTTTATGAGCTTTGCAGCGCGAGGCTCTTTGTGATACATAGAATATATCACGCGCTTTACATGTTCATTAAACCTATATGTAGGCGCACAGCCGAGTATATATATACTTTGATTCCGCCGTGAGAATCGCTCGAGTGATACCTAAGTTTATGAATGCTTATTATATATTGCATCGGCCAGATTTCTCCAGCTGATCATTGCCAATAACATCTTGACTGACTGCGAGCACGCGATAGGCAGATACCGTGTAATGCAATAATACGAGGAGCGTGTAATTCGAATGAGTATACGGATCGCGCCTTGCGCTTTTTTATGAAAAAGAAAAGACGTCAGTCCTCGATTGATGATGGCTCGATGATAATTTATTTAAACTCGGTCTCCGACGATGTTTCATCAACGGCTTAGCCCGTTTATAATAGCAGCAAATACCCATCTGAATGGGGGGCCGTTTTCTAATTCTTTCGATGCCACTGTTAGGACGGTGCGCGATTTACGTGCTAGCAACTTTTCGCAACTTCCATACGTACAGTGCTGTACAGCGAAGGAAGGAAAAAAATCGATTAGCCCGAGCGACGAGTAGCGACGGCGGCGGCGGCAGCGGCGTCGAGTAGTTTAGCTGCGGAGTTTAGCACTCCCCACACCTGTGTTCTTTTCAAAGAAAGCCAGAAGCAGCAGCAAAGTAGCCTGTATATTTCTAAATATACACAAAATAAAACTCAGGCTAGGCTCTCTGAAATAAATCTTTGAAAAGGGATCATTCGAGACCGTTTAGAGCAGCTACAAGTATATATATATACGTGCTGTATATGTATAAAACGCGTGCGTCGCATGGCAGGAGCAGCAGCGGCCATATACACGCCCCTAGTTCCGCGGCGTTGAAAAGTCACTTTTCCCTTTGTTTGCCGATCGGGACTCTCGGGTATTCATTATATTATACGCGAGGCAACTCTCTGTTACACTTATATTATATGTATAATATGCGCACGCCGTCGTATTACAATGGCCTCGAGTCTCTCTCTCTCTCTCTCTCGATTTTCTAGCATCGGGCTGTGATCTCGCAGAAATAGCCATCGGAAGGGAACATCGGGGCATTATGATGTGCTTTACGCGTTTCATGAAGCTCGATATAAATTAGCTGTATTTATTGGTTTCGAAATCAGTGCCATTGTGAACTTTTTTTTTAAAGTGAAGTAATTGGGGGACTATATTGCCGTGTTGCATGCGCGTAAAACGAGTTAATGCGACGCCACTTCGGCGAAATTCTCCTCTTTTTTCGTCTAATTCGAGGCAATGATGCGCGTTCGAAAGATCATCATTCGCTTCTATTCAAAATATTATCTTTAACTGGCTCGGCGGTGGCAAATCGTGCCAAAGTATCTCACGCATATGTGCGTCACTTTGAGAGTGTCAAAGTTCTGAGAACCTTTTTCGAGCACAAAAAGTCAGTGGCTCGTATACCATTTTTTTTTTTTTTTATATTATTTTACTCTATTTTACAAGGACGTCGCGAAACGTATGCTCCGTGTCGAATGCTAGAGAGATGGATCGTGAATCTTAGGAAAATAAATTCGTACACACTCGGATGGGAGCGCAAATTTTAAACTTTCGTACGTGTTCAGCCGGAACAACAATGTAAAGGACGTTGCGCGCGCGAGTCTGCGAGTGCAGGCCTAAAGAAAGGTTCCGCCCATCGGCAAACAGCCCCCCCCCCCCCCTGCCCCCTTTCCCTGCTCTCGGGCAACAGAAAAGTCACACTTGTGCAAAGGGCGCGCGCACGCGTGCACGATAGGCGGAAGTTTTCCCATTCAACTTGTTGCAAGAAGAAGTGTACAGACCGAGGAGAAAGAGAGAGAGAGAGAGAGAGAAAAGATTTTCGAGCGATAAATTTACAAAATGAGTATACGTGTAGGTACAGGAGGACGCACTCAAAAAAGTGCAAGAAGGGCACAATCGAGCTCTGACTTCGGCGCGCAGATTTGATCTTTTAATGCGCATCCGGCCCTCGTTCGGATATTGGATGTATCGAGTATATAGCATATAGACGCGTTGGTCCATTGTGAGAGTAGGTGTGTATCTTTGAAACTTCCCAAAGTCAAATAGACTATACGTGGATAGGCGATGATGAATTGGAGAGCTATATGTACAAAATAGAAAAGGACAAGGACTGATGCGCATTATAATACGAAAAAAATCGGAAAGACGCTACATTTGACGACAAAAAGAAGTCAGAGAGCGCGCGTAATTAGCTACACTTTGTCGCGCTCGAGCATATCGTGTCACGTTTACACACGTAGCAAGTGTGGGAATCGCAGTCATGAGACTGCGTGTCGAGGAATCTATACAGCTCGAGATCGATTTTGAATTTGACAAATCATCGGATGTGCGCGTATATAAGAGTTAATTTTCTTTGTATCATTATACACTCGTATACCTAGCCGAGCACGAAGAGAGGTGGAAATGAAGAGAGGGAGCTCGAGCTTGAAAATTGGCACGTAAAACGTGCGCTACGCACTTATGAAACATACCGAATAAAAATAAACAAATGCGTAATTTGGATTACCTTTGGCAAAAAAAGATAAACATACAGTGTGCACTGGGCCGAGTTATTTTTAAAAGATCATCAATAGTCGTGTGAATGATGTAGCGTACTTAGTGGTGCGGATTCGACTGGTAACGTCCAATTAGTCGAGTTTAAATTAATCCCGCGAGAACAATGAAATACGACGCTCTTAATTGAAGCTCCCATATAAGTAAATCAATTCGACGTCTATAAATTCGTAATTAAATTTTGAAACTCGTCCAGTTGGTCGCCGTGTCAATTGCTCAACGCACTACTGCATTACGTAAAACGGTTTCACGGCCGAAATCACAGATCTCGAAATCAAGTGACTCGATCGGTAAAATTCGCCCGCGGTATATCCCTCAAATAATAACTGCGTCGATTGAATTGGTTTCACAGCTTCGTGGATGTACGCGCTAAGTGGGGTGGTATACAATAATTACCTATATATAGGGGGACAACAGCCAGAGAGCATCGAGCGAGAGAGTCCTGCGACAATTGGCCGGATGTTTCACCGTTTCTGTATTCCTCCCTTTCACCCGGCAAACTTCCTCCATTGTCGTCGTCGCTTGCGATCGCGCACTACACGCGGCAGGGGTGGATTCGCGCGAGCAACGCTTGCGAACTATAACCGGAAAATTTCACCTCTCTTTCTTTCTCGTTCTGCTCTCTTTTCTCGGGCAGCAGCAGCGCTCCTTTGACTTTTTTCGGTCAATGGCAATTCTTTTTTATTATTATTTGAAAGCGATCCGAGCCTAGTTCATTTTTACGTTATAATCGCGAGGTAGTCGGAAGTGCTCGACCGGAATTGAAAATGCACAGTGTAGTAGCGTGGTTGTAATTTCCTTATTATTATGCATACACAGGCGCACGCGCAGGTGGATTTACATGAAAGTCGAAATACTCGGAAAACGTATACAGGAAGTAAGATTTTGTCAGGCCGAGAGTCTTCGAAGATTTACGAGTTTAATTTATATTTTTATTTCCTGTTTGATTTAATTAAGAAAAGTTATTTGTTTTCGTTCATTTTTTTTATTGCTTTGATAATAATAATACTCGATCTTTGCTTTCGTATCGATATTTTCAAACGCGATCGATTAGAAAGAGTTCCTCAAAAACAGCGTAACGATATACCTAGTTACGCAAAAACGAATCAAGCTCTCGCGGTAAATCTACCTTATACCACGCGTACGCACCGTCGCATATTACGTTGTCTCGGCAAACAAATGTGCGCTCCTTTCCTTTTTCTTTTCAGTCCGCATATACATAATATACGTAAAAGCTGCAGCGAGGCCATCTAGTCGATGGGATTTCGGGCGTGCGCTGCAGTAATTTTTCTCATTGTCAACGGGGAGAGAAACATTATGGGTATGCGCGGGATCGTTTGGGCGAGCGAGCAGGAGGGCAGCGCATATTTTGTCGAGAAAAACTCGGGGCTTACTCTCGCTCGCTCTCTCTAAATTTTTTTTTTCCTCCTTCGTTTGCAAAACTCGACGATGCACATAATATATACGCATGTGTTTTACGCAACAGTAGGTTTTAGAAGTATATACAAGCACGAGCATATGCATGTAAGAATAAGTCGGCGAAGGGTTTTTTGCCTGCCACTCGCGCAAGGAGGTAAAAGCGAGAGGGAGCTTTGAGCAATATATATACGCGCGGGTTGCGCACGGTATAGAGAAATGAGAAATCGATAATCGATACATTTGCACGATAAGTGCGGCGACGGCGACGGACAGTGCGGCGCGTCGTTTATCTATATTTAGTTATCGTCGAATCTCATCGAATTATTTCATCCCGCGTTGAAATCAATTCATTGTTAACTGACAATCACTTTTTTTTTATCCAACATATCTGTCTGAATAAGCCGAGCGATCATCGCGCGAGCTCGCGAAAACAAAAAGGCATCTGCATCGCGTACGCAGCGCGCGAATCCATCTCCATGCTTGGTGCGTATTATTTTACACGCGACGCCCGAGCGATATCGGAAAAATGAAAAATGATCCCCGGCTGAAAATTATAACGCGCTCGCGAGAGCGATCAATCTATGCAGCGTCGCGGAAGTGACGAAACCGCGCCGGCACCCACATATGCACACCAAAGTAGCAGCACTAGCCCACCTACACACAAAACGCAGTACACACACCGTCGCTCGTATATACGCAGGGGTACATAAATGCAGACGGGCAATAAACGCCACTGTTGGTCTATTACCGAGTTTCCGGCAACAGAAAGCAGCACTTAGCCGCGAGCGACGTCGAAGCCACCCCCGCTCCTATCTATGTGTGTGTGTATATATGTGCTACTACTACCCCCTTCGTATGTATGCGAGATCGACTATCATTACTGACGACGATTAATGCGCGCTGATGTGCTGCCAGCCGCCCGCCTCGCACCACCGCTGCTGCTCATGCCATGGGAAAAGGCATTTCACGCGCTGCTCCCTTTTTTTTTCGCCGTCGTTGCTGTTATTGTTGCAAGCAGCAGCAGCACCTCGACGATCGATAAGAGGTGCCAGCGATCCCAAAGCCAAAAGCCCTTTTGTCGAGCCTCGTGGACAGGTCAATATTGAAGTGATTTTAACGAGGGGGTGGTGAACCGTGCAAGCCTACATGTGCCCATGAGTATAAATTGCCAATCGATGAGGCCAATTGCATAGTACGCGAGAGCCTAATCATGCTGTATGTAGAATAATGGATTGATGTCTCACTTTGTGCTGAATAATCGCCTTGTATTTTTTTATCTGATTGATCAGCTTTATTATATACGGCGATCGATACTGTATAAAGCTGCGAAAATATTTTGAAGAATTTTTAGAAGCCGACAGAATTCGAATCGTGAGCCACAAAAAAATAACAATAAAGTGGGACACGAGTGCGTAATAAGTATTGATAGCCAATTACAATACATAAGTGTAATACGCAATGTACAAGCACACGTACTCGAATTATTTAAGTTGAGCGCAAGTTGCTGCTCACTTTGATTCGTTCGAGATCCCATAATTACGTGTGCTCGAACGAAAGTGGGTATTGCGGTCGAGCTGCATGTCCGCTTCCGAATTTACGCGCGTCTTTAACGTACAAGCAGCGGCACTCTGTACAGATTCAAGCTCGTACGTGTTCAACTATGAGAATATTTTTTTTTTGGGGGATTGTCTTTTAGCGCCATTAATTGTCTTTTAATGATCGGTGGAATGTTTCGTCCGCGTGAAATCGAATTTTATTAATTTCTTCTTCCTCGCCCGGCGCAAACGATGCCGCGCACCAGTTCGCGCTGGCCGCGCATGAAAACGGAATCGTCGTGTACGAATCGTTTAATTATACGATTTTACATCCGAAATTAGTCGTAATTCCGGAAACGTATACACGTCGCAATTTATATGTATACGAGCTGTTAGGCGTTGGAAAAGTTTTTGGTTTTCATTGTTGGGGAATGTCTCAATTGATGACGACAATCCACGTGTTAAAATAATAACAAAAGGAATTCATTAGTAGACTTTCGTTTGGTGACAACCACGTTAAAGCACCCACGCTCATCGCTTTATACTCGTAAAAATACAAAGTATATATTAAATCTTCGCGCGGCTCGAGAGCCGAAACCGAAAGTCGAGTCTTGTTCTTTTAAAAAACTAGCGTCTCGGCAGTATGAGTATAGCAGCTTGCAATGTGTTTGTGCTTGAGTGTGTATGTGTATGCATGGGCACGTATAATGATGTTGGCTGACGCATATATATCGACCTTATTTCGTGCGCGTCGCGATCGAGCGGCTTTATAATATAAGCTACGTATAGCAGCAGCTCCAGCGAGCTTCATAAAGCGGCAATTAAGGCCAGCTCGAGCTCTTCCTTCCGTCGCTGCTGCTGCAATTCTCGCCTCGTCTTCTCTTGATATCCTATACGTATAGATAGCCTGGCGCGTCGGCAAACGGCCTTAGAGGGGCTGTTGTTTGGCACGGTTGTACATAGATAGATATGTATAGAGGAGAAAAGCTCCAACCCCACCGGTGCGAAGGGTACGACGCGCAGTGCGCAGCAGCAGCATCGCGACCACCACTGGCTATGCTGCGCGACGCAAGGATCGCGTTCGTATAGAGCCGAGCGAGCCACGCCTTTCACCTCGAGCTGCTCTCCCCGGCAGCCCTCGGCGGTCGACAGCGACGCGCCCCTCTTCTCCCCAGGTGTGCAAATGCGTCTGTACTCGTACGTGTGCCTGTGTGTGTGTGTACCTACGTACTTTGGAGCGAAGAGGAGAACCCATCACTCGGGGCTTTGTGTGCTTTTCCCAAAGATTTTGCGCCGGGCGCGCTCGACTCTCGGGGGACCTGATATACACTGCAGTTAATAAACATAATACACAAGCATCTGTACCCATATACGAGACTGAAATTTGTGCTCGCAACGCGTGAGAGGCTATCGTACACATACCGAGCGCTAGAAATTACGGGCAGCTCGAGAGGAGGAGGCGAGAGAAGAAATCTTCGAGAGAAAATTCAAGTAGTATACGCGGCGCTTGAAATCCGCGTAGAATAATGATCCGATTAAAAATCGATAGGTTTTTCCGCTCGCGCATAAATCACGCTGAATCGTCACCCTCGAGCAGAGAGTGTTTAATTATTCCAGACTCGCTCGTTCAATTATTTTACCGGGAAGTACGGCTGATTATTACAATATTGGATTGTAACGACAAAGTGCCCCACGAGCGCGCGCGACACAACAAACAAGCATCATTATTCATCGAAGGAATTTCCAACGCGCAACCGCTACCACGCAACTTCATTAATATATTTTACATTATATGATTGTACATTATATTAAGGACACGTGCACGCTGCCGAGAGTTTACGCGGGCGCGCGACACGCTCTACGAGATCGTCACAATTTTTAGTGCTGGATACGACGTGTGTTGGTGGCGACCGACGCGTGCCTCGGCTTGTAAGCAGCACAATTTAACATGAAAAACTGTCAAAAATCTGTGTTTATTAACATAATTTTTTCTCTCTGAAGAGCGCGCCGAATTACACAAAGACTTAGCCAGGCCACGGGCGAGATTTCTCTCGCGTATCTCGGAAAAGAAGATTATTACGGCAGCTCGACGCGCTCTGCTTTTCTAGCGCCTGAAGCGAGGAGGCGCGCGCGCGATTAACACCTTTCCAATGTTTAATATACACATTATTACGCGTCGACCGGCTGAGATTCGTGACACATACTACAGCCCGATTAATAACGCGTATATAAACTCACACTCGATGTTTATTCAAAACGTTTGACTCGTCGTAGATATATGCGCATCTGTCGCTCGCTTTTAGCTCCAAGTTCTTAATCGAATTTAATCCTTCATCGGTCACTTCTGTAATAGCTTATAGAAAATGTAAATATAACGGTTATAATGGAGTCGCACAGATGCAACTCACAGTCTCAACTCGATGCGTCGGTCTTTGAGAACATTAATCCTATATAAAGGAGCTGATTCAAGATGTATTGTTTTTCTTCCGAAAAATCAAATTAAATTAAGCCTCGACAAGTACTAAATTTCATTAAAAACTTTTCGTTTTTGATATAGAAAATTCGGCTTTTAGTAATACCCTCGCACTAATCATCCTCTCTCGATCGCTCGGCTCATCCAAGTTTCACACTTCTATGCGTGTAGTATTCTCACCTCGATCGCAAGACCCAATTCTCGGGGCTGTATATTTAAGGGCGACGCTCCGGCACGAATCTCGTCGGGGCAACAACAAGCAAATCAAGCGAGGAAAAGCCCCCGTCCGCGTTTAACGGACTTATCCCCGGGCCGATCCGACGGCTCATTGTCAACTTTTTCTCGCCGCGCGAGCTCGAGCGCGAGTTGTCTATACTCGCACGCATGTACTATACATCATCCCTCGGAGGCAGCTTAGTGTCTCAATGGCTGCTGCTGCTTCTGGCGTTGCGCTTCTCGGGCCCGCTCGTAATACCCCGGCATTCGCACGAAATTGAGCGAGAAATCGACGCGTAAGTGTGTTTATACATAGCACGCACTGACACCCTCGCTCGAGAAATTAAGGCCTCCCTTACCCACGCACACATATACGCACGAATGCAGGCAGCAGCAGCAGCACCGTTGCCATCGCGCTTATAGGCATATTTTCCGCAAAGTAGTAATAATGTGCTCCGAGCGGATAATCCGCGACGCGCTTGCATCGCTGTACACTTTTGGATTCAAAGAGCCAAGCTCCTTCGTATATACACAAGTATATGTGAGCTTGGCTGCGTTCTAAGCTAAAGAAAAGAGTGTGATTTTTTTCTCTCTTCTTTCCTCGTCTACCCCAATTCGGGTTTTGTATTATATATAGATTCTTGCTCCTCGTTATTTGAGTACGCAGGCCGACGCGGGGGGATAATGTTGGCGTGAGGTTTCTTTTCTGAATCAATTTGGGAAATCGCCTTTTTATCCCTCTACCTATATATAATAATATGTTTATATTGGCTCATTTCGTATTATGTACAGTTGCCCGAGCCAGAGACTAGAGCCTCGATGAAAGAAGGAAATATATTTTTACAAGTGCTACACGCGTTTCCAATAAAATGCGCCTACACATCCTTGCTCGCGCGCAATTGTATATTGTACTAGAGACACATTCCGCAAGGCTATGACATTTTTCCCTAACATTATGCGTCCACGCGCATACATACGCATACATACGTTCAAGTTACAATGTATGCGAGAAAAAAAAACTCGTCGTCGAGGATATACAACCCTTGACGTTGCGGTATCGGGCATTATCTTCCCTGCCGCACGTACAGCGCAGCGCGCACTCGACGAAGCGTAACCATTGAATCTCGCGCGCGCAACCGCTTGGCTGTTATCCAGTCTCGAAAATTTACCCCGTTGGCACGCAGGGGCACGCGAAGAGTTCGTATAGGAAAAATATCTATAGTCCTGTCCTAGGAGTAGTGGATAAAATTAATCAAAGACAATTTCTCTCTTTCTCTCTCTCTCTCTCTCGGTTGAGTCGACGAAGCATATTCCTCGTAAGAATGAATCGTTTCCGGTTCCGTTGCGCTTTATGGTACATTGCGGCTCAGCGATGTATTAAGATTACTTAATCGATATATATGTGTATGTGTGTGTGTGTGTGTGTGTGTGTGTGTGCGAGAGCTTGCGTTTGCGCGCGCGCAAATTCGTTTTTCATTCCTCGACAGGGCTATATACGTAGAGAGCTTCGCGAAACTTTCTTTTGCCGGGCTGCGGTTTTCTGACATTGTCTTTTGTGCGCGCGCGTGTGTGTGTATTATACAGCATACATGTTATTATAGGGATGAGTGAGCAAGGTAATTTACGGCGCGCAGACTTTTGACTAAGTGCTGGCTTGGGTATACGTATACATTATTAGACGCGAGTGCTGCTTCTACGCGAACGGCGCTATAATCCTTTAAATCGACGAGAATGTATTGTCAGTGGAAAACAAGACGCAAATAACTTGCCCGATGCGTATGTATATATATAGTATGAAAAGCAATTCAGCGAGCATAAAACCTTCTTAAAGTGGACATTTACTTTGTACGATGGTTTCCTGTTGCGAGTCGTGCTTTAATCCATCACTACAGTCAGAGTAAGAGAGAGAGAGAGTAAGGAGAGCAGAAAAAAATCTAGTTTCTTCTCTCTCTCACTCTGAAAACAGATTTCCTTTCAAAACTTGGCGAATTCCGTTTTTAAGGCTGTAGTTGACTGCGGTTCAAACTGCCCTGCGTTAAGAAGAAACTTTTCAAATCAAAAAACTTTTACTCTCTCGCTCTGGATGCTGGCCTTCTTCTTCTTCTATCTCGCTCACTCTCTTATACAACCCCTCGTGCAGCGAGCAGCGCATTTTATATATGTATAGCCTCTTCTTTTTTGCTCGTTCTTTTCTATCCGCAGAAAAGCGGCGACTAGTCTAATTCCTTGTCAAGCTTGACACGTTCGAACGCATTCACAGTGCGTTAAAGGACTCGGCCTGTGCTCGAGTTATCTATTATATTATATCGTTATTTCACGTACTGCAAAGTCTCTCTCTATATATACTTACAAAGTAAGTATATAATATGTGAATTATAGGGAGAATTGCAATTAATAAACCACCAATTGAGTTGCTGTAATCAGAAGCATAAATTTTACTATAAAACAATTCTTACATTAACTATTTACACGTATTTACATATTAAGAATCTACCTGTAATCAGAAGAAACGACAATTGAAGTCTATTAATCACTTATTCACTATATCGCTTTAACTCTCACGTTACAATGACGAGTCCCGCCTAATAAGTCTCTGTGTATCTTCAATTCAATCGTCTCCCCTCTCGCACTTATAGGCAATAACGAACCGCGCGACTTCCTTGAGCGCGGCAAATACATTTAAAGAAATATATTTTCTTTACA
>CACVKI010140727.1:0-26343 GCA_902732785.1 Trichogramma evanescens | reverse complement strand
AAACGTCCCTTGACATCATAGATCAAGCGGAAGAATTCGTTTGTCTTCTCAATGGTGATGACATCTGAAAGAATATTAAAAATTAAAATGTGAAAATCTACAGTTATCTAGTTCTATAAAATAAGTAAATTATTGTTTTCAATCTGGGTAATACTGAAGAAATAATGACAGTTAGATCAGTGACCTAAGAATGAAATTTTACTTTTGGTCTTGTTTATCAATAATACTCATGATGAAAGTATTACTGTTCTTTTAATAGACCTTTAGACATACAACAGTTGTGACATTTGATACATACCCATAAAGCCAGCTGGATAGTTGGAGTCAGTTCTAATTTTACCATCAACTTTTATTAACCGCTGCATCACGATTTTTGTAACTTCTGAATTGGTCAATGCATACTTCAGACGATTTCTCAGGAAAATCACCAAAGGCAAAGATTCCCGAAGCTTGTGGGGTCCGGTGGATGGTCGAGGGGCATATACACCCCCCAATTTATCCAACATCCATGCCTTAGGGGCATTGAGCCGCTTCAAATGCTTTTTGGGGCCACGCGCCTGCAAAACAATTAAACAAATTTACGGTGATGTTTGGGACTTATCGATTTGGATATCACAATAAAATAGTAATGAACCATCAAATTTGTATAATTTAAAAAAGTCCGTATGAGATCTAAATATCATGTTAAGGTTACGCTACTAAAGTTTAAAAATTGCCAAATATTTTTTAAATGAATACTGAAGTGTTAAGTGTAATATTGAATTTCACATATTTTACACACTTTGGTACAATATATGAAAAAAATTAAATCATATTTCTACAAAATAATCATAAGATCCCAGTGCAAGATACCTATTTAGGTTATAGAGAATTTAAAATGTTTTTTTAATTAAAACCAGCACTAAAAATGCATAAATACACTGAATTAAGAGAGAATAAAAAATTCAGAATACGACTTATTAAGAACAATTTGATGAAACATGGAATTTATTTTATTATTGATGATAAAACGTACCATCTTGAATTAGTAGAATCAACTTGTTTTACATGTGAAAACGAGAGACCGAGAAAAAGGCTGCGCGAGAGCTAAGCGGCAGAAAAACAGCGAGGATCGACACTAGCGCCAAATTTGCAACTCACAGACTTATATTGAGATTTGACGTTTTCTTTCTGCATCATAAAGTGCTTTTAGCTTTGTGAGTAAATATGGGTAGTAACATCAAGTAATGTTAGTACACTGTAAAATGTCTACCACTGCAAGTAAGATATATTCAATCACTGTTTATTTAGTGTAACACTTGAAAAATAATACCAAGGGAAAGTAAAAGTACTGGGACATATTCTAAACATAATCATAAAGATGTTTATAGTAATAATGATATTATTTTCATGGATTTTTGTTTCACTTCATGATTTAAGTTATTTGACTTTTAATACACATAAAATATAAAAATAATTTTTCAATTGCAGATATAAGCAAAGCTCTTGGGGTACAAGACAAGGTAAATATAATAATTTAGCTGTGTATTGATATGAAAATTGGTATTCAAGCTAATGCTTTGAAACATTAATCAGAATGGATAATTGAAATATAGTTATGCTGATTAAAATTAAAACGTTTACAGGTGACAGAAGTAGTTTCAAATACGAAAGTCCATAAAAATCACAATCATGTTCATTGGAGACGACCTAAAACTTCTCGACCTGAAAGAAATCCTAAATATCCAAGAAAAAGTATACCTACGCGAAATCGGTTTGTATGATTACATTAAATTTTGTCAAAATTATAAGTGTAGTTGGAAGTATGCTAAAATTATTTCAAGATTTACAAGATTGAAATGATAAATTCTTATCTTGGTTTCAGTATGGAAGCTCATAGTATTATCAAATATCCTCTAACAACTGAAAATTCAATGAAAAAGATTGAAGAAGAAAACACATTAGTATTCTTGGTTCATTCTGAAGCCAACAAATCAAGCATAAAAAGTGCTGTTGAAAAATTGTATGATGTTCATGTTTCAAAAGTCAATATTCAAGTTCAGTCAGATGGTCAGAAAAAAGCTTGTGTAAAATTAGATGTGGGAAATGATGCACTTGACATTGCCAACAAAATTGGTATTATTTAAACTTTAAAAATGTTTTATTATTTGTAAATAAAAATCATATATTTTGTTAAAGCCTTGTTTTATTTACTCACTGACATTTTCCCACTCAACTGGTATTTTTATTGCTCTAAATTAGTCAGTTTTAAATGGTCAAATTCAAAAGTAAAATAAAATTGAAATATTTTCAATTCAAACTCTATCATATTAAAAAAGTTTTTGTAAGTATTCAATATTGTAGTAATATGGTCTTATGACATCTAATGAAAAGAAAATAAAAGAAAATAAGTATAATATTTATCTTGAATAAATAAATGTTATTAATGAGCATAGTTAAATACCATTTTGTTATTCAACAAGTTATCTTTTTATTTCAATGTTGTGGTTCATATCTTATAAAATTAGTAATTCAAAAATGATTAAAATCGGTAAAGTAGAAATTTAATCGAAACAGTTTGCGATTATTTGTGATTTTTAGAATGAAAATGGGCAACACAGAACACTATTCATATCATAAATATAACGTGCGGGCTGCGGCGCCATATGCGCAAAAGCCAAAAAGCTGTCTGCAGTAGAATTATAAAAATAATTTTCCATTGAACACGTCGGTATACGACAGGGACAAACACGAATGTGGAGCTTTCAAGCTTGGATTTTCTATGGGCTGGGTGAGCTCCTGTACTCCATAACACAAGTGACGATGAAGATAGATAAATAATCATTACTTGCAATTCAAGAAGAAGCGCTGAACTGAAACACACGTGCGTGAAAATGCAAGAGTTAACAAGTATTTCTTCATGTTTAGTAATAACTTGAATTGAAAAACGGAAATGAATAGTAAAGAAATTTAAATTTTACAAAAATCTAATCGTTCAAGAAGAGGCAACTTAGAATGAAATTAAGCTACATCATTTGTAGTTTTATAGTCTTAATTTGTGAAACATAGTCAAAAAATCATTTCAAAATGGTGAAGTTATGGGAAGGACTGACCATTAATGATGTTGCTGGAGCAATAGCATCATTAACTATGATATTTGGTGGTATTGTACCCTTTATTCCACAATATCAAGAAATCATAAGGAAACAAGATAGTGAAGGATTTTCCCTGTATATATGTTTAGTTCTTTTAATAGCAAATACATTGAGAATATTATTCTGGTAAGTTATGAGTTCAAATGCAAAATCAATATTTAATCAGTGTCCATTTTATTATAAGTGACTTTTTAATTTTCAGGTTTGGAAGACATTTTGAAACACCTCTATTACTTCAAAGTATTTTAATGATAATTGCAATGTTATATATGATAAAAGTTTGTGTTTCTATACAAAATGAGCAACAGTTAATCAAAATGAAAGAACGAACATTCACAGGTATACATAATTTTTACTTTTTACATTAAAGAAAAAATTATTTGTTTGTGTGGTTTTGTATTACTAGATTAATTTTGTATTGCTTGTTGTATATTTTATTTTGCAATTTTCAGTTTTTTCTAGCATTTTAATTTATTTGTTTTATTTTACTTGCACATAGATTTTGAAACTAAATATTTTTGGAAATGGACAGACTTTCAGTCATACATTGATTTTGTTCTAATTTTTGGCATTGTGGGAGCTATGATGATGTACGTGTTCATTGACATTCCATTATTTGTGGAGTCTGTAGGACTTCTTGCCTTATTAACGGAAGCAATGTTAGCGCTTCCCCAATTTCTTAAGAATTATAGAAATAAGTCTACTCATGGAATGAGGTATTAAAGAAAATGAATATTATGAGTAACTTGTTTTTTTAAAACTGTTTCATGCTTTGACGTTAAACTTTTTATTATAATTTTTCAGTATTGCAATGGTCACTATGTGGACAGTAGGTGATTCATTTAAGACTGGCTACTTTATTCAGCGACGGGCACCACTTCAGTTTGCATTCTGTGGCATGCTTCAAATTTTAATAGACTTAGCTATCCTTGGCCAAGTTCATGTCTACAGAAATAATACAATGTCATTGCACCGACCAATTAGAGCAGATTAATGTTTTCATCTTGCTGGAAAAATAATCAAGATGATCCTGCCTTCACAGAGCATCTGAAATATACAATTTAAATATGGACAGCTTATTTTCAAATACCTCAGACTATAAAAAAAAGCACAACATTTTAACAGAAAAATTATATTCAGTCAAAAGAATTGACAGATTAATAACTGTGAACTATCAAAGAGAAAGCAAATTGCTAATTTTTTATATATATACACATAGATATTCTTTGATTATAAAAAGATATTTTTATACATTTAATCTATTTAAGTGGTTAAATATTCTAAATAACAAATTTTTTTCGTTATAATGACTTGAAACTGTAATTTTTTACTCATATTTTTTACTAGTCGCTAACAGTATAGTTTTTTTTTATAAAAAAATTAAGTTGTATATAATTGTACATGTTTAGTAATTAAGTACAGAGAAGCTTTTTTTTAACTATATCAATTATTGTACTATTTATCAATCGTTGTTTTCATAGAATGAATTATTTTAATTAAATAGTAAATATCATGTATTAAGGTGAATTAATTTGAGAAAGTCTAAAATTGAGCATATATATTGACAATGAAAATCATGCAATTTCAAGCATTCTAGTTCTCAAGGTGCATAATATATTCCGAATCTCTATACCGAGATTAATTTTATTCCAATGAATTAGCGGCTATCGTCTACACATATTTTTATTTTTAATTTCTTTTAGTAATTTATAATAATTGTTTTAACATAGTTAGTAATATAATAGTGTAATTTTGGAGCATAGTTGTAAATTGTCAATGTACAATACATCATATTTTAAAGTGATATTATTATAGATTTATAATGAGTGTTATCTTTGCGAATAATTTGTACTTAATAAAGATCTATGTAATGAAATTATAGAATGTTTTAATCTAAATGACATTTTTTAAACGATAAAAGTGTATCGTAATCGATGAAATAAATAAAATTATGTACATAAATTTAAAAGCAATTCAATTTCATTCAGAATTAAGCAAAAATTTTTTAACTTTGCTCAGCTATTAAATTTTAAAATAAATTTTACAGGGTCTCAACGAATTAAAAAAATTTTTTTTCGTTACCAATGCGTGAAACAAATGCTAAAATAAAATAAAATAAAATAAATTAAGTTAAATAAAATAAAATAAGTTCGTAGAGTAAATGAAGATTGAATGTTCTGCATTATATATATAATAAATATGAAAGCATGGTTGGTTATGAATTACGAATGTAATTATATATCGCAGGGAGAATTAAAGCATAAAACATTCTGAATTTTGTATAATTGTTTTCATGTTGAATAGCTTTGAATGACTATAACATGAATACATTCGATCATTCATTAAGCTTAATTTTGGTCGATAAAATTATTCTAAGAAAAATTCGTTGTCTAAAAATTTTCTGAAAACTCATAAATCAAAACATTTTCAGTAATGTAGATAAGTATGGTACCAAATATAGCATTCAATTAGATTCGTCATTATCAGAAATAATAAAATCTCGTTGGAACGATAAAAAGATTTTTTCACAGGCTGTTATTTTTATCGTGTTATGAGAGGTCGGAAAAAAGAAAGATTGATAATTTAGCGCGGCAAAAAGTGCGCGTAAAAAAAGTAGCAAAACGATCAGTGCATATATGATTTATAAACACATTACACAAAAATAGTGCGAATAGTGGAAATTTGTATAGTTGAAATAAATAATAGCGTGTAATGCGTTACGCAACGGGCGTAATTCTCGCGGGGATGATGTTTTTGACGAGTCGAGCGCGATACAATCGATCGGTACCACTGTAAGTTGGTTATAGTGGAGGCGTTAAAAAAGGCAAAAAATATTTCATTATTATTTTGCTCCGAAACGAGGTGAGAGAAAGGAAAATGTCTCATAGCCGTGTAGCTCACTGGCTCATCTTGTGTATACTGATGGCGAAAGTCGCGCGCGCAAGCTCGTCTTTACGTACTCGAGAGTTCGGAGTCGTCGAGCATATACTTGTATATTAGCGATGATTGGCTCGCCTCCTGCTACGACGCCCGACACATGTGCGTACATACAATAGAAACGTAGTACATACGAGATTGTGTATAGATATAGAGACTCGAGTATCGGATCCGCGATATACATGGATGTGTGTATATTGCCTCGTTGAACTATACGGTTTACTGGCGTGTTCGACGGTCGACCAATCCAAAACGAGCTTGGTGCAGTGGTGCGATACTACGATATACATTATATGTCGCTGGCAAAGAGGGGTAGGGTACAAGCACACTACAACGAGCATATGCATACCTAGAGCTCTATTAACGGCAGCTGCATGCGCTTCTGTCGCTCCTCTTCGGCGTCGCTCGTCGTCGCGCGTTCACCAGCATTGCCGCTTCGAGAAAGAGAGTATACAAATCGTATCTCGCGGGCTACTGCGACGCAGCACTGGGTATCGTCATCGTCGTCATCATCATCATCGTCGTCGATGCGCTGCTACACTCGTCATCATTACATTAGCCGGGCTCATTGTGCGATCGTGTGATTCACTCAAAGGCTCGCAACTATATACGTGTACACATCTAAGCTATTTCTTTCGTACTCGGCGACGAGATAATGAGATTTCGACAACATTTTCACCATAGATTCGTACAAAGTATAGATTTGTACGAATCTAGAAGCGAGCCGACCGGTTCGAGAATTTTCTTCCTTTTTCTAACGATCGACGTTCCATTTTCATAAGTAGAAAAAAAATTATTATGTTTCGTATCGAAATGGATCTAGCGCCATCTAATAGCTGAAAACAACGTGGACCAATGGCAGTCGTGTTTAATGGCCAACTTTTTCATTTTCAAAAAATCGTTACAGAAAAATCTCTGTAACTCAATGCATAGCGGACTTTGAGAAAAGAGCAGTTTCACGAGAGTTTATCGCGCATTGCAACTCGATCACGTTTTAAAAAACCATAACATAGCGGATCGGTATAACACCCGCGCATATGGCAGTCATTAGTCGACTTCTCGGCGCGATTACATCGCCGCAAGAGTCCCTGACATTGAGCTTCGCGCGCGCGCGGCAATCGTATCTCTCTCTATATATATAATGTATACAACAAAAATGACCTCATGAGAAAACAGGATGCTCTCGGTTAGGTAGCTGCTCATGCCGTTGTTCACGCGCCAATTAATTAATGCATAATATCACTGCGATCGGATTACAAGCAGATAGCTCGATCGCGATTAATCGCGCTCCGATCGATAATCGCGCGCTTAATATATACGAATCGCGAATCGCTGATCCAATGAAGCGCGCCAACGAGCTATTCTCGAGTATTTGTTGTTAAACGCTGTGCATTTGTGTGCACATTATACATTTCTTCATAATCCTCGATCAAAGTAAAAAAATATTCCGATTGATTGACCATTATAACGAGTACATCGAGTGTACGAAAGCATGTATACATCACATGCGCATTTCTTTGCGCCGGATTCGTGAGAATAACACGCGAGATTCCGAGCAAATCATACGCTCGTAGCGTGATTGCCAGCCTATATTATTCCGTTCGACTGCGAACAGAGAGAGAGAGAGAGAGAGCTTTGAACTTCACAATCGCATTTTAGCATTGTTATGATTTTCGTATAATGCCATTCCGTTCAATTGTCTAGAATTTGATTTACAAACGCAGCTATGATTGATACGACAGCTCGATTGAGAGTGAGCCACTCAATGGGCGCATGATCGGCTGAACTGCTTCGGTAATGCGGAAAGATTTTCGGTCCGGGACGATCGGACAGCTTCCGTTTAACGCGATAAACGATCTGGCATGGAATGCTTTTTTGCCTTTTCTTCTTCTTCTTCGGTGTATTAATTTTGACGCAAGCGTATACCTCCTGTAATGATGCTCTCGCGCGATTAGCCTTAGTCCGAAAGATTATAGCTTCTTTTTTTTAGATCGACGTTATTAGCTGCTGTTTATAATTACGTTGCCGATCGATAAGATCGCATTAGGTGTCTTTATGACTGGTCTAGAAGACAATTAGCCACGCAATGATGATGCTCGCTGCTGCGTTTATACAAGCTCGCAATCAAAATACGCACTTACATTAGGTAAGACATTACAAAATCCATCGGTGAAAATTTTCTCCTCCCGTGTGTCTATATAATGTATTATTTACGTCGCTTTAGCGAGCTCTTTTAAAATGCATTATTCGCTTTACGCGCGAAAGAAAAAACACAGCCGTCAATATATTATCGCGTTTGACGTATTTATAAAATATGAAATTTAAATTTGCGCCTGCACTCTGAGTTTTTGTATCGGTTGAATTCGGAAATTTTCTCGAAAATTATCGTGACCATGCCAAGATGCTAAGTTGTTCGTGCGTGAACCACCAGAATCGATTCTGCCGATCGGCAATGGCGCGCACTATGGTCACGTTCAATGAAATTTCGGTAACGAGAACTCTTGTTCTCACGGCAATTGCGTAACAATTTAATTAAATTTTTTTTTCTTTTTTACTTTTAGCAAAATGTAAATACGCCTTTACCAATTTTGACATATAGTCTATTTTTGATTTTAGCTTTAAAACGCCATCGAAGTGTTGAATCGGTTGCTAAAAATATAATTTTATAAAACTAATTTACGACTAGTCAGGCGAATAAGTTTAAATGATCGGTTTAACGCGGCGAATATGCCAGAAGAGACGTGATTCTTTAATTTTTCTTAACATAAAATAAAGGTCTCGGTCACTCACATTTTTCTTCTTAATCTTCGATAAAATTCATTTCTATACGGCTGTGTAATGGTACTCGTATTGCTCAAGATTCCAAAAATGAATTCGTTTTGGCATATGAACGCGGGATTGAGAAATCATATCGAGGCACTTATAGTAATTTAGAAAAAATAAATATTATAAACCGGCATATTTTAATGTGTAAAGAAATTCTCGAGCATAGCGACTCATGAGTCATCACGAATATAGAGCCGCGTCTCTTTGGTCTAAGTTTGTTGAACTACGCCGCACGATTAATATTAAATTTCAATGCCTAGTTTGGATTTTAAAAGCGCAGTTTCGATTTGAAAAAAAAGTATTCTATTATGGTAGGAAATTTTCGACTGATTCTCTCGAGCGATGAACGCCAAATGTAGAATGTCACTGAGAAAGAGAGTAAACAAAAATAGAATGCAACTCAGCTGTCGTTGGCTGGCCGGAGCCAAACACCACCGATTGTTTTTATTATGAAACCGTTCGCGAGCATTTGAAAATAAAAACAGAGAAAAAAAATGATAAAAACGGAGCTTCCGAAATTCGGCCTTTTGGTTTACAAGTCGTGCGTTGTTCTCGCGTCACTGCCTTAAAATCGTCACGCCACACCTAATAAATACTTATATTACAGACAAGTTTAAATACTTCCACACTTTCTCCCCTTGGACTTGACAAACGAATAGACGAACACGAGCACGATGAAAAATACAAAATCATCCGATGTTTGACGTCGTTCGAGCATATGGTCTAATCCGCCAAATGGAGGAATGGGAATAAAAAATGGACGAATGAAAGAGGGAGAGATAGAGAGAGAGAAAAGAAGAGCCCAGCCTATACTCGTACGATAAAAGAAAAATTTGGTTTGAGGAAAGAGAAATCAGCCGAGCTAGTTTGCTCGCTCGTTCTTTGTTTGCGGCAGCGCGCGTGAAGAGAATCGTTAGATCACGTGAAGCGAGCGTGTGTGTACAATATACATAAACGTGTATAATATATCGGCGATCGAACGAGACCCGCGCAAGTCGCTGGGACTCTTTTTTTTCGTTCGCGTTTAGGCAGCTCGTAAACGAAAGATAGGAGATAAAATAATGTTTCTTTTTCCTTTTCCTCTTTTTCTTCTTCTTGTGGCAGAGGCTCGGATGAGACGAAGCGCGTATAGCTCTCGGCGTGTACTGCGTGTGTCTCTACAACCGCAAAAGATGTGTCAAAGTCGACAATTATGTACATAATTATTAAGAATTCGTATAAATAACTCATCTGTATACTCATGAGCATAATTACGGAAGCGAGAGCCAGAAATCCATGCGCGATTGTCATTTTCAGTAAATATAGATTTTTGCGCGCTATAGCTGTAATAAATGAGTTGTAAACGTGCCTATAGAGCTGTAGTGCTGTATGGAAGCTCGTTGCAAATCCCGGCCGATGACACTGCGAGCTCATTTTTTCCACGTGCGACGTTCGTGTATGCATAATATATGCCTCCGCCAGTTGATCCGATTCTCGTTGAAGGGAGAAAAAGAGGCAACGACAATGCGGAAAAACAAATCGCGTACGACGAGCAACTACTGTACATAGGCCGGAGCACGCAAAATATATGTTAAAAGGCAAACGAGGAAGCGCCTACATAATCGTCGCTAACGTATCGGCTTTATTCGTACAACACCGTATTATGTGCAAACGCACGCGCGAAACATAGCGTAAAAAAAGGGGACCCAGAGAAGGTCAATGATCTTCTAGAAACGCTCAGATACACAGTTATACCCGCACACAAACACCCGCTATATATATAATAATACCACGAGTCTGGAAAGTTCACGTGGACACGAAGATATAATCTCGTGCTATGTAGATCGAGAAGACTCCAAAATCGATATAATAATATGTGCAGGAATGTCGCTTAATAGTTAATATCATCCTCGTGTACTGTAAAATTCGGAATATGCGCAATAAGATTTTGGGTTTGCGTGGAACATTTTTGATGCATGCACATATCAAAGTATGCATAAGCATGAGACAGCAATAAGTCTTTCTCTCTTTCTATGACGTGAAAAATCAGCGAGGAATAATTAAAACGCTGAAAAATCGTCACGGGCAGTCGCGACACGTGTGAGAGCAGCCAGAGGAAAGTCTTGAATCGACGTCGTCGTTGTCGTTCGGACATTACGCAATAACAAAAAAAAAAGACTTGACAATGGAGAAACTTACAAGCGGCAAATGGTACGAAAAATATGGTAAGCGAGGAGGAAAAAGTAAAAGAAGAGAGAGAGAGAGAGAAAAGGTAAAAAAATTCCTGCGTATGCGAGTAGTTTGCCGCGAATGTCTCGGGCACGATAATAAGCGGGCCACATTATACATGCACAGAAGCCAACTATCGAGTTCCCGAAACTTGCAAAGCTCCGATCGCAGAGCGCATATACACGAGCCTATACAGTCGTAAGCACACGCGTCTATTGCAGTGACTCGTGTTTATTATTGCCTCTCGTTCTCTCTCATTCTCTCTCATTTTCTCTCTCTCTCTCTCTCTGTTTCTCGTGTACTGTATATATAGAGGAAAGCGTCCGGCTGCACATTTTATGCGTCGTCTACAGCCGAGAGTGCGCTACATAATAACATGCATATACTGGCGCGCGTGTGCGTGTAGGGCGTGTTACACGCGGCGCCGCTAGATGCAACCAGCCAGCCAGCCAGCCAGCACCCCAGAAAGGCTCGGCTCACCCTGTAACGCGCGAGCGGCCCACGTGACAATTTCCCCTTTTCTTACCTCCCCTCGGAAGCATCCGATCCGCGAGCAGTTGTATATACATCGCGATCCTCGACCATCGGTACACGCTACGTACGTAGTACGCCGGTGGGAGGCAAAAGTGGGGGCAAAATACGCGTACGTATTAACGCGATACACTCTCAGTTGCTACGTCACGAACTTGTATGTGTGTTGTGCACCGCGAGTGGGGCTATGTTGTAGCACTAGTCAACTGGATGTCTGCTGCTGCTGCTGCTGCTGCCGCTGCTACTACTTCTCGTTTTGAGAATTCCGCCAGGCCGCGCCGAGCGTAGCAGCAGCATAGAGGCGAGTATTTTCTTCAGTTCGCAGCTAGCGCTCGTAACGGACTCTTTAAAAGCCGCATCACCACCGGACGGATACATTGTATATATATAAAACACAAAACCTATATATATATAAAACATACACAGACCGCTTCTCCGTTTTTTGTTGTTATATATTTTGTTTCTCTGTGCACACATCGCACAGTACCTATATAGACAGAGACAGAGAAGGCGTGACTCTCCACCAGTGCACTGAACGTGTCGTCGGGCAATTTTCCAGCCAAGATTTTGTTGTACTCGCACACACTTGGTCTTCGACAGTGCTTCGACTTTGTCCATAGTTTTGGATACTTGTGCAAACTCTACATTACGTGAAAACTATTTCGATCGAGCCTCGATCAACTTTACCATTTCTCTTGGAAAGCCAACAAACCAGCATCATCGACAAAATGAATTCCTACGGCACAGAAGTGACCAGCAACCCAACCACCACTGAAAACACCAGGTAAGCCTCGCAACCATTTAAACTTCATTCATGTAAACAATAACACACGATTGTAGTGACTTTTTGCGCCTATACCTATTGGAGACGTCTCGTCGTTTCTCGGTGGAGAAATCTATAATTTGTACGGAAACGCCGACACGTTGCACGAATAAGCCGCCCGTTAGAAATCGACAACCAGCAAGCCCAGTCAAAAAATTTGGAGCTTATCATAGAACATACGATAGCTTGGCGCGGAGGAGACATTTTCGATGTGTATTCGGGCGCCGTTTAATTTTTATGGGCGCGCGTGCGGTGCCAAGTGTCCGTATCGGCTCGCGGTTTACTCCCATTTAATCGCGAGTTTCGATCTCTTATCGTGTCCCATGCGCAAGCACCGACCGACTGATAGGAAAAGCAAGAGAGCGACGTGTAGCACTAGACCAAACACTATCTCTCCCTCTCGAGTGCGTAGATATACGATTCGCCTGCGATTATTAAACGTACCGGTTCCATCTATCGCACTGTCACACGAGCCATTCGTGTAAAGAAACGAAGGCGCGAGTCACGGATAATTTTTTGGACAGAGTTTTTAAGGCCAAGCCCTTGACACGAAACACATTATATCTAAGACTGCTGCATGTTCGTGCGACGAGTCATTTTTGATGAACGTGGCTTGATCGAGATAGAGAGCATCGTGGATTTCGGCCACTCGTTGACGAAGAGGAGGTCGATTTTGACCAGCACCTAATGGGGACCATGTCAGACAAATTCAGGACACTCATCGACACGTATACATCGCACGATGCCAGCTCGAGCTTCCATTTTCTCTGTCGAAATTAACATGGCAAAGCATCGAAAAGAGCTGAATCGGATTACGATCAGCTCGACAGAAAAATTTCTCTTTTCCCCATCCTATTTAACTCGCTGCTGAGGCATCGTAGTCATCGTCTGACCATCGACATGATTGTGCTGACGACGACGACGTTTGTCAATCTCATTCACGTAGTTTACGCAGACAGGTGTATAATATCGTCGTTGCACCGACACGGATAATTCTCCGTATATTTCGCTACCTGGTGTGTCGTAGCAGCCGAGTATTAGATCGCGCACACCCATAACATCCGATCAGATCTTGTAAACGAAGATAGACCTACACACAAGCCGCCTCATTACAGAAAAAGCAGAGAGAGAGAGAGAGAGAGAGAGGCTGAAAGACAGCAGTAGCAGCAACCAGCAAGGTATACATGATGTATACTAAAAGCAAGCCGAGCTGCGATGCGCATGCGTCAATCTGGTGGCCTGATCGTGTGCTATGCTATATATATGCTATTCAGCCCGGTGCCTATATAGCAGCATAGCATACCAAAGTTGCACATCGCGCCTGATGCGCTCGATATATCTATACCTATTACCTACACCTATATATATATACATCATATGTGTATAAAGAAGCGGCGAAAAATCTCCCTCTACCCACTCGCACTCTGCATGACACACACAAGCTTACGCGCATCGTCACTGCTATAATACTGGCGTTGCACTAGAGCGCGTTTGACGTGGTTTTGTTTTCATTTTGCTTTTGTCATCGTCGTCGTCGGTCGCGTGGCCAAAAATAGCAGCTATATAATAATCCGATGCAAATCGCCACCGCCGAAGACGATAAGAGATTTTTTTTTCGCACGCAGGACTCGGAAAAAACACTCCAAATTACGGATTTTGAGGAGGCGATTGTACGTTGCGGAAACGTGGCTCGTATCTTTGTCATCGGCTTTGGCTCGGCCCCCGCGTGTCTCAACATCGGCACTTGCATTGCACTTGCACCTATATGCCAGTGCGGAAAGCTGGTTTTTGTAGTTGCGCGCCCGACGAATGTGTAATTATCCAGCGCGACTCCAAAAGAATGTCGAAAGTTCAAGTTGATCGCGATTGGCCTGAAACATGTATACCTGTTCTCTCTGTCTATCTATCTTTATGTGTGTGTGTAGACGCGCTCACTAACGCATATTGCACTCGGCGTCGTGGCGGTCTCTTGTCTCTTATCGATTTTCAAGGCAAACATAGCTCGAATTTATCGAGGTTAAAAATAGAACGATTTGGTAAATCGTATAGTGTATATCGAACATGAATACGTGCACATGGGCGCAACCTAAAATAAAACGACGATCACACTTATAGATGAGCTGATATATACATGTGTATGTTTAAAAACGGTCCGCATCAAGTATCCTCGATAACGAGTCAAAGTCACGAGAATACCAAATCAGAGCTTATATATCATAGCTCCAAGAAGAAACAGCCGCAGCAGCTGAAGTGTCTTCCCACGCGCTACAACGACACATCTGAGCACACGCGTATACTTAATTTTTATCCCAAGAAATGCGTAATTCATTTGCGAGCTTGTCAAGCTCCGAACCAACCAATATCTATTGTTAGCCAATTGAATCATGCTATTATCAAGAGTATAGCCCAATGATGCCGCTCGTTTGATAAAATGCAGCAACTGTGTGCGTATAATAACGCACACAGTTGCAAGGCAGAACGAGGAAATTTTTAGCGCTTCCCAACTTGTTACAATTGCTTCTGCCGGGTGCTTTGCAGAGACACGTGCCGACGCACGTAATTATCCGCCTTTTATCAATAAGGCCGCTTCGTTCATAAGCGGCTAAAAAAAATTACAATTTTAATAAAAATAAAATAGTACAAGTTACTTGTCCACGTGACTAAACGCCACGGCTAACATCGCGATCGCTCGACTTTTTTTTCGACGATGCACTTAAATAATTACAATTACGACACATTCCGGCATTATAAAACTCTTGGGAGAAGAAACAATAATTATTACCTGCTCCGGTGTATATACATTGCGACAGACGATCGACAAGTCGAGCGTGCGATGTGTATAATATATAAACGGATATTATACGTATTTTGTAAACTTGAATAAAAAAAATGTTGGCTTCTTGTAAATCATCTCTGCGCGCGTGTCTTTTAGTATCCGATTTTTCTCATCGCTTTCCGATGACCGGCTGCCATTAAAACAAAATCTATATGTGTATCATTTCGCCACAGACGTTTTATAAGTATATGCATCGGGTTGAGTTTAGTTAACCGACGAAATGGCGCGTAATGCACTTGCCGCGGAGCGCGTTAAAAAGAAGCAAAAAGAAAACAAACAACGAGAGTTACCTCGGTAGCTCTGCGTGTATGTGTGTGTGTGTTGTATGCAAGTGCATTTATACACATGCACAGGTCGCCGCTTTCCATGTGGTAATACGCGCGCGCTCACGCCAAACCAAGAATTCCAAAGTAATACCGATGAAGGACGCTTGACCAATAATACGTACACACTTACACGCGTTGTTGGATTAAAACTCGCGAGCGAGAGAGGCTGTACTTTATACCCGCTACATGTATAGCGCATAGAGCACCTGTGCTATCGCCTCTGCATACATTACGCCTTAACTTTGTCTTTTTTTGTATTTTACCCGCGCTGGGACGCACAATCGATCGATAGAGCTTTCGAATGAAAAGAAAAAAAAAAGAAAATAAACGACAGCTGAGGCGAATCTTTACTGGAGAATTTGCGCGACTTTCCTTTTGGTTTTTCTGCGTAAGAAGCCGCGCGTCAATTTAAGAACGAAATGATAAACGATAAATCATTTTTCCAAGAATAAAAGTCTATACGTACGGCACACATCCAGACTGCAAAGTACGCAGTATACATGTGCTATACGTACGCGTATACGTGTACTATGCAAGTAAGCGAGCGAGCGTGCGCGATTTCATTTCGTCGCGTGATTTTGTAATTGAATCGCGTTACTTTACGAAATCACGCGCAGTAGCCGCACGCGCACTCAGCTGATTTTAGTCAAAAGCGAACGCGCGTTCCAACTATATGAATTTGTAAACATTTAAGCCAAGTGGGAGCAGCTAACCCTACTCGCTCCGCTTATTAACCCCTAATGTTAAACACACGCCAATTCTGTCAATTGAGGACTACATTTTGCGTTCCGTCTTGCAGCTATGGTAAATTGAGCTGTAGAGAAGTACGGAGGAGCGTTACATGAGCTCCTTTTCTCAAATACAAACAGTTTCTGAACGTTTTTTTTTTTAAATCTCCTGAGGCTCTGAAATTCAAAGTTAATCATCAATCGCAACTGTTTTTATACTTATGATACGTCACCAAAGTTCTTAAATGTAAATATTGCTGTTATGAATAAGAAATTTCTTAATATATAGCTTGACGTTTACTCGAGAACAAACGCATACTTGCGCTCACATTCAGAATCATCGTGTTATGATTCCGAAAAATGTTCAAGTTTACCAATAACCTTCAAATATAACAATAATAACCCTACAATAATCAATTTTTTCGAGACCTTAATCACATTAAATTCAATCTTGACTTATTAATTATAACTTCTATAAGCTTGGCTAATAAGTTTAATTTTCATGCATTAAGCTAATTTTTGAGAAAATTTAATGCGTATTGTGATGTATTGAGAAGCAATTGAAATATTTTCAAATGTTAATGAAGTTTTTTCGTAGCTGCATAATTAAAAAAAAAATTTTTAAATACCTACGATATGTAACGCATGTTTATTTTTCACGATCAAGATTAAACAAATCAAAGTTACTCTACACACATTGTTTGCGCGACGATCGTCATTAATCACAACCTATCGACAAATTAATTAGCGCACACGAAGATGATGCTCTCTTAATAATATAAGCTTTCAGCATTATCGCATACACACTTGAAAAAAGTTTGATTGATCGTCGCTTGTAATTAAAGCGGTGTCCGATAAGACATACTGTTGCGCGCGATTTAAATTCATGTGCTGTGACACGCACGCAATCTGCAAGTTTTTGCCCATAATTCTTTCCATTTACTTTTTTTCTGGAAATGAAAATTTTCTAAATTGGAATCGAATGTACAACGCACAGATGCCGCCAATATAGCTGTATTCGCTTTTATAAAATACACACTCGAAAAATCGTACGAGCGACTCGTGCTACTTGGAAAGCGGAACAAACGAAAGAGAGAGAGAAAAAGAGAGAGAACGACGATTTCGAACGGTCAGTGACGTCGATCGTGCGAGTGCGCGTGGAATATTGCACATGGAGTGATCTCGTTCGGCAGAAAGATGGAGACAGGAGTGAAGAGAAGACTCCAAGAGCCAAAGAAATCCTGCACAAAAAAAAAGAAAGATAGCCAAGTGAGATGCTGAATATGTAACATCGACCTTTCACGCGGCTAATCGCGCAATTTTCAATATATATATAAAAGCTGCCTCGTTGGCCCAGTTTAATTCTTCGACGCCGAGCGCGTATACATATAACGTGTGTGGCGCGTTATATATATCGTGTTTGTGTGCGAGTCTGCCGCTGCTGTCGACGTACACGATGACGGCACATTCTTTCTATTCCCTTTCTACTGAGCGCGGCTAAACGCTTTTCTTTCTGCCGCATGCGTCGAGCTATAAAATAAAATTAATAAAATAACAACGCTCGGGACGTCCAACAAGTCGTTAACCTTATTTTCCTGAACCTTGCCGCGATTATGACTTATTTTGAAGCGACCGCACAGATCCAATGAACGAGGCAAAGGACGCCGAGGAGGGCATAACGCGCAAAGTTCGATTGATAGCGATGACCCGATCCAATGCGCGCGGCGGAAAACGAGAGTGATGACTTACGAGTGCAGAATGTTCACGAACATGATGCATATTGTGCATAATACGGTAACATCGAGAAATTCGATACGAGTCGAGAATGGACAGAACAGATTTATAGACGTTGGAATGTCTGAAACAGATTGGAATCTTCGAAGAGATTGTTTGCATGAAAAAAATACTGCGTGGGTTCTACCCAGAGGATCGGAAGTGTAACTGTCGAAACCATTGAGAAACAGAAATCGGACCTCTGCACGCGCGGAATCATGCCGCGAAAAATATGCCGTTTTCAAAGTGTCTCCTCTCTCTTGTGCTTGAAGCTCGCGACGATCGATCAACGACAAAACATCGAGTTGCGAAAATTCATCGAGTTACACTTGAAAAACAGCAAGAGAGTGAAAGAAAAAAAAATAGATTGAGTGTACCTCACCTACTGCGCAGTCATGCGGCTGCGAAGACATTAATCGACCATTTACCTGTGAGAAAATCATCGACGATATTAATTTTTTCGTTGTATATAATATCGCTCGATTTATGTATAGGACTAGACGATTCTAAACACGCGCGAGCGCCAAGCAATTTCCAAATTGTTTCGACGAAGCTTTGAGAGAAAAAATCTTGATATTTCAAGAATGTGCCTTCGGTGTCAGGAGAGAAAGGTATTTTTTTCGAAATTATATAATTCGACAAAATCATAGAGTTTGCTTTATACTTTCCATTACGGTTAATTTTTAGGCCCGAAATTGTGAAGTTGCAATTAATTACTAAATCAAACCAGTTTTTATTTGACGTTAAATAGAAGAGAGCCATTAGAGTGAAGGTTGAGCACACGAGGCAAAATCACTAATATAATAATAATATAAACTCTGTGAGAAATCAATTACGTCTCAACTGTACTGTCCTTTTCTTTGGAAGAAAAAAGAGTTTCTCTCGAATTCCAAAATTGGTAAAAATAACACGACACCCACATCTACTTTATTTACAATTTAGCCGGACTTTGGGCGAGCTGCGCGTAAGATAAAATAAATACGGATGCGATCAATTTATTCGGTTAATGGTCAGTTGAGAAGTGATCGATATGAAACAGGAGGGTGACACGACTCGCTCGTACGATCGTGTACGAGATTTTTTTACGTAACGAGGGTCGTCCGTATTCATTCATCGCTTGGTAGGATTACATATGTTTGTGTTTATGCTCGACTCGTTCGTTAACCCTGCTACACGTATTTCTTGCTCATGCATGCATACACATGCACACACACGCACACAAGTGCAAACGTAATTGAGTTATCATATCAAAATAATACTTATGTACCTACTTTCACCGTGAGCGATTCATATGCGCACATATATACATCGGTGAAAATGGTATGCGCGTGAGGAGTAAAATATTGAAATAATCTTCCGCGTGGCTCACTCGAGTGTAACCGACGTAAAAATTAGTCTATTTTAATAAAAGTTCACCCACGTAGGAGCAGCTGTAAGTGAACTACAGCTCCTTGCTCGTGTTGACACTGGAAACTTTTTCAAAAATTCATAAATCTCACAAGATGAATAGTTCTATTTTCTATGAAAATGTAGGACGATGCTGCAGTCTGACACTCTGTCGTTCATTTACTGTTGCTGCTATAATTTTTCCCCCTCCCGTGAATATACAATTTCAGCGGAGATATTAATGCTTTTTTCGTCCCAAACAAATTGATTTAAGATATCTCGTGGCAGTATTCAAATCTATGTGTCAAAAATGATAAGGAAATTATCTCGATGAAACCATGTCGCCGAGCACGTGGTGATAGTGTGCGTTATAATTGCCATACGATAAGAGGCAGATGCATCATCACGAGCTCTTTTAATTACACATGACAATTCAACGGCCAAATCAACAAGCTCAAATCAAAACAAAATATGAGAGAACAAATGATTGCTTTTTTTTTATTTTCGTAAAAACTTGATGTTTAGCAACGTTAACTATTGCGGCTCTCTCAGTGCAAATGCACACAATTAAGCCACCACATGAGCTCGTTAAGACGCACATTATATCTATCGTAATCGTTACGGTGTGCGTATGTGCCGTTTTTTTTCTATTCGCCTGTTACGCGATGCACGTATAATATAAACATAATTTCGATTTCTGCCCGTCTTTTTTTGTTGTTGTCGTACTAGTAGAGACGCTCGGCGATGGGATCTATATAGGTATATTACTATACGATGTCGATTTATAATACGTATATGAACGCGCGCTCGTAATCATTTGCATTGGGTTTTACTTAATATAACAACGAAACGTTCGGGTTAGGTAAATTATTTTCAAATTCAAGGTAAGGACGCTCGCTCGAGTGCGTATTACAAACACCTAGCACTGTTCACGGCGTAGTATAGAATAGTGTGAATCTTCGCGTGAAACGGAGATGCGTTATTTCATCACAAATTACCAATCCTTTGATCATTATAATTTTAAAGCGATATTCTGTCATTTTGAAACTTTTTTTTTATATAAGTCGCGCCACACACATTCGGGCACATTGAAAGATCGTGGGTTCCTGGCCGTATAACTGAACATAAGAAAAAGTTTTATAATCATAAAGTATGATTTTAATAAGGTTACAAGAATTACGAACGCAAAGCGATCTCGGCTAAAGAGACACATGAACGTATTATACGTATAGGCACACATCATTACAGCATCAGCGCGCGCTTATATACATATTTTCATTACCTAATAGTTCCATACCGATCGCGAATTACACGCGTGTTTATAAACTTGAGATCGTTATTATTTAATCGCGCTAAAAAAAGCGACTATAATCGATTACTCGATGAATCGAGTACGCGATCGCTGTAAGTTGGTCGATGAATGGATCGAGACGACGTCCGGACGATTGACGTCCACAATATATGCACACACACGCATTTTTCGAAACGAAAAACGTAACGCCACTGCGATTGCGGCTCGTTATTATTATTATCGCGCAGCGAGAGCGAGACAAAGTAATCGCGTCGCACGTAGTTGAATCATCTGCACGCGCACGTATGTGTACGTACTAGGTATTCCAAACATCGTCAGCGAGTGATTTTCCGTTTTATAATATGCACTATTGCACTTTTTTGCGGTGGCGGCAGGTCGAGCGGTGTGGCGCGGCACACGTGGAAACGCGTGCAATTCTTTGATGGCCGAAAGAGAACGGCGCCACCACCGCCGCCGCCTATAAATCTGCGTGTGTGCGTGTGTACGTATACATCAAGGAGAAGTCAGGTGCACTTACACGTTTTACGCGTGGCACGCGTTCCTAATTGCGCAACTTTTCGTACGCATGGGAGGGAAAATTTATTAGGATTTTCGTAAATCTCAACTAATCCGAGATTGCGCTTGGAAGAATTGCCTTACTTTTATGCGGCTATATGCTGCAGCAAGAAAGAGAATGAAAAAGGTTTGAGTATTGTTTATATGTATAGTATCCGCTAGAGGTCGGCGACTAGGATAACGAAAAATTCATGGCGCGCTTTTAGCAATATAATTGCTCATCGGGCCCATGCGCGACGCTGACATCATTACGCAAGAATTTTCAACTCTAGTGCAATGCATGTAAACACACGCGTTGCATCGAATGTGTGTCGCGCACAATTACGCAGGACGCCTTGCGCACGCACCCGCACGCAATTATATTTTCGAGAGAGAGAGAGAGAGAGAGAGAGAAAGAGAGGTGTGTGTGTATGTGTGATAAGGTCAATGTTTGCGATTTTACCTGACTAATCCGAAATTTTCTCTTACGTAAATCGACGCCTTAGACACATGCCTTCGCGCTCGTCGTAATTCGTGTATCCATGATTGCGCAATGCTCTATGATACTCATTGTTTTTGCGCGAGATGTTTATAGAGAGCTACGAGAGCTGTTGTGGCTTCGTCTCGATCGAATCTTTATTACAAGAGACAGGGGAAAAACGCCACTTTCTCTTCGTCATAAATTACAACATAGAAACATTCAATTAGTCTTTTATATAAAAAAATTTTTACGCGACGTTATATATGTGTGGTATACGTGGATTTGATTTTAGCCCGGACCAGGCCCTGCGGCCCGAGCGTCATTGAAAGAATTAATTCAAAAGCGTCTTTCTTTTGGTGCGGCGCGCGCTCTCTCTCTCTCTCTCTCTCTTTTGCGTGCGAGTACGTCATTCATCGACGACGGTGGTGGCCGATTTAAAAAACGATCACCATGACTTTGCACGAAATCGGCGATTGCGGTGTAACAGTGTCGCGCGGAAAAGTCCTGCGCGTGCGAGACACCAAGAAAGAGGAGAAAAAGAGCTTATACGTCTGCGCGAGAGGATATTTATTATTATATGCCGCGAACCGGACGTCGAACCCGGCGTGTGCGCGCGTACATGTATCTGCCTATGAACGTCATGTCAAAAAGATATTGGCCCGCATTAACAATTCGAATGACCGGAGCGCGCGTGTGATTTGGCATCTGACACGTACTTCGATCTCATGACGAAGTTCACGTAGGCCGCATATGTATGCAGCTTTTTTTTCTTCTTTTTTTTCATGACAAAGTTCACGTAGACGAGCTTCTTCGGAATCAATTGCGTATACTACAATTGAGGAGCTCTCATCGAGCGATCGAATCTCATTTTATTGGCTATTCGTAGATGATCAATGAGCGTTCGATAAAAAAAACGTTTTTTATTTTTTTTAAACGTCGCTTTAACTAATGAACGTGTATAAAAAAATGTATGAACAATTGTAAATCGATACATATTTTCGCGTCAGCCCGACGATCATTTGAATATCAAATAATCTTGGCATAGATGTTTAATATTATGCGTTACCTATTTATAAATTTATTTGTATAAATACGCGGCTGTCACAAGTCGACCGCAAATGCTTTTCAATCATCTTTCGATAAGCTTTGAGTCAACTTCAATTCTCGCGTACAGCAGCATCACGTATAGCCACACTAGCCTTTTAACACTCATCGGTACCTTGACCTTCTCAAGACTACAAAAAAAAAAGAAAAAAACACTCGCACATTGCAGATGGTATTATATACATGAACCAACCACTCGATTTGTAAATAAATTCATATATGTACGCTATTAACACCATCGAGAACACGCGAGTAAAATTCTTTTCTAAAAATGAGAGGAAGAAAATAAAACTCTATCGACGTCATCGACAATGCAAAGGATTTCTCTCTCTTTCTTTATATCTCGTTTTTTCGCCTGCGTAAAAGACTCAAAAAGACTTTAAAAGTTCACCATAAGTAAATCGAACTCCGCGAGTGTTTCCTTTCAGGGTCATCTCATAAATATCTGCCTTCTTTATATTTGCGACCGACGTGAGACCGCACATGCACATGCCAAGCCAGCGTCGAACTGGTTCCGGGACATTGACATTTCGTCCATTGCCATATACACTTGAATGTTCGCGTGAAAATGAGAACAAAACTTATAAGTTCCTTAATCATAATTTTTCTTTTTTATTATAATCCATGACGCGCTTTTGCCTATGCGTGTACGCGATGATGCGCATCCTTGGTTTATGGACTAAGTTATGTTTTTATTTTCGCGTCCAAATAATAATACTGGTGATAATTATGATTATATAACAAAAAAAGTTAGCTTTAACGATTATTCATTTCTTGACATCAAATTGATTTATTTTTACTGCTATCTTTCTTTCTTGCTTTTAATTGAAAAAAAATACTAAAAATAATTAAAGGATGTCTAAGACAATACATAGCAAACCAATTGAAGTAAAAATCTATACAAATTTCATTATTCATTGACATAAAAAAAAGATGTTTTTATTGAACAGATAAATACTGTTGTGTCTACATCGAAGGTATATATAATATTCAAATATCAAATGATGACTTATCGTTTTTTCTGAAAAACCTTTTAAATAAAGTAACACGATCGTCTAGGCTTCTGTCTATCATCAGTTGGTTGATCATGATCTCTTGGTGGTTTCTGCTCGAAACGGTGCAGTTTGCGAACAATGGGCGGCGACGTCTATTTCTTTTCACGTGGAACTGGTATCTTCGCTTGGTTCACCTGGTTTGGTGCTCGAACAGGGTCAGCATCGTTAGGCTCCTGCTCGGCCGCTTGGACTTCTTTAGAACTTAATTTTATATGTTCATACGCTTGCCTATAAGCTTCAGCTGAGGCTAGTCGTCTAGTTTCTACTGCTTTTCGTCGTTCGTATTCCTCCCACTCTCGACGGTTACTTATTAATCTTCCGTCGTAAGTCATTTGAGGTGAAAATCGCCCGGTCCCCTCGGAATGCGACGAAGGTGGTGAATCGGGTGATCGTCTCATCTTTGAATTTACTTCGTTGCGAAGTTACAAAAGGAACTGTTCGATATTAAGTGTAACGCCGAATTCAGAGGTTCGAATCTTAGAAATGTTTGAGGTGAACTGTATAAATTGGAAATATTATATTGTATTGTATTGGTTGCTGGTGATTTAAAATTTTATATTTGATAACGGTTGTACATCGTTATTAGTTATTACTACATCCTTAAAAATTTAGATACAAGAACAGTAATTTGGTTAATAATAACATCTTATGTATACATGTGTAACGCAAAATATGGGGAGGGGATTCATGATGGATCGAATCGATGTTCCAGCGACCAATATAATAATATTTTCAATTACACCTCATCTCAAATAATTTTAAAATTCGAGCCTCGGTGCGGGACTTGATATAGAACAGTTCGTTTTATAGCGTCACAACAAAATAAACTCAAAATGAAATTCCTAAAGAGCGATTCGACATCGTCCGAATGCGAGGAGGACGAAATAGACGAAAAAAAAGCAGCTAAACGAGCTAAAAAACGTTATGACAAGTTGAGGGCCAAAGACATTAAAGTTAAGACAAAGAAAGTAGACGAAGGAAGGTACCGAGACGAGGGTCAAAGTAGAAGATTTAAGGCACCACCCCTCAGTCCGACAGAACGCGCTTCACGGCGGCAACAGTTAACTTTAAGAAACATGATCTTCCATCCATGGACCTTCATTCGAAATCTTTTTCGGAAAAAGTGATAAGTCATCATTTGATATTTGAATATTATATGTATACTTTCAACGTAGACACAACAGTACTTATCTGTTCATCATATCAATATCATATTTATTTATGTTAATGAATATTGAAATTTGTTTATGTATTTACTTCAATTGGTTTACTATGTATTGTCCTTAGCGTGATTTAAACAATGGTTTAATACAAAAAATCAATTTTTGAAACAGAAAGTATGTTTGAATCTCTTCCAATGACAGGAATTTATATGAATAAAAATTACCGCTCAATATTAAGCATTGTGTTATGAAATTATTCCTCACCTTCTTATATCTTCTTTCGATGGAATAATCTAATTATCGTCATTCACGATAGTATTGTTAAAAAACACTTAAGAGAGAGATTGAGAGAGAGAGAGAGAGAGAAAGAGAGCGTCGCGCTCGGATCTTGTAATATTGCCATAATTATGTTGCAGTGTCAGGAGGCAATAATATGAGCGTGTGTCTACATGAGTGTGTGTGTGTGTGTATGTTTTAGTCCAAGGCCGAATTTGCCTCAACTGTATTCACACAAAAGCCTTGTCAAGTGCAAGCGATGGAGCAATTGCAACTTTCTACACAACAATGATATCCAAACGTTGACGCTTTATATATAAATATGCACATAGGAGACGAGAGATGGGAAAAGGTGGTTGCGATGGCTGACCAAGGTTACTGTGCCGATAAATCGGGCACAGGAAGAAGATGACCCCCTTGCGTACGCACGAATATCGAGATTATAATGTATGTGCCGCGCATAGAACGACGCAACACGAGGAAACGTAATGCGCAGAGATGTTAATGATGCAATGTTGCTACTGCGTACATATACTCGCGCTGGATTATTTATATTACAAGGCACTGAGTGTATGTGCATTAGACTGGAAGCAAAAAAAAAATTTTTTTTATTTCGCCCGGACCAAACGGAAAAGTGATCTATGTACCAAAAAAATAATCTGTGCAAAATTTCAGCTCATATAAATTGAGATAACCCGTGCCGCCAGTCGCTTGAAGGTTTTTAAATTCGATTTAAATTTATTTTTACCGCTTCTTTCCAGCAATATTCAAATGGCTCTATAGCCCGNNATTTTTAAGTAAATACAAATTCAGAGCCGTCAAATTAAAGGTCTTGAAAATACCTTTAATTTGCCTATTTCAAAAGTTTGATTGCTTCAAAATTAACTGCTGTAGAGCCGTTTGAATATTG
>CACVKI010140723.1:0-21059 GCA_902732785.1 Trichogramma evanescens | reverse complement strand
ATTGAGGTTACCTTTAAATGAAAATGATTTATGACATTTGTCACATTCGAATGGTTTAATTTGATAATGCACTGCATTTATGTGAACTGTGAGATGACTTTTTCGTCCAAATGATTTTTGACAAATTTTACATTTATAAGGTCTAATGCCTTTATGGGTTAAATGGATATGTCTATTTAAATTTGCCTCTCCTTTATAAGTTTTTTGACATATCTTGTTCTCAATAGATAATTTGGTTTTAGTAGTTCTTCTTAATTTTTCAATCTCATCGGAATTTACTTGAAATACACAATTATTTTGATAATCTAATTCTTTCTTCATCGATATAGTTACACTTTTTTCATTCAAGTAAAGAGTCTGATCTTGGTTTTTTAATTGTATACTAGACCTACTTTAATTCTGTCCGCTGGAACGCCGGAATTCCTATGCTTATACACGTTCCACTACTAGGTGGACCGGACAGAATTAAAGTAGGTCTAGTGTACAATAGGTAGGCCACTTTGATGCTCGAATTTGCAGTTGATTATCGACAGAGATGGCAGTTCAAGTTTAACATCTTTGCACTCAAAATCAATGAATATATTTTCATTTATATCATTGTTCTGAATTTCGTTTTCCATTTTCACAGTAGGTAGATAACATCGATACTCAGTTTTGAAGGTGATCAATTCAGGTTTCACATCCTTGCACTCATAATCTATAAATACTTTTTCATCTAACTTTTCATGCATAACAATATCATCATTTATGTGATTTGCCTAAAATTAAAATAATGTAATAGTTTTTAAAAAGTGAAAAAGAGTACATTAAACAAATCATTGAACTCACCGATGATCTATTGAATGCGAATGTTTCACAGTTTTTGACTTTGCAAGAGTCTACGGGATCGAAAAAATGATCATCGCCTGCTTCTGGCCAGATATCGTTCGGCTCTCGCTTCACTCTGCAGAATAATTGAGTTTGATAAGGCAATCGCTTAGACAAAATACGATTTTAGAATTTTATGTTAAAAAATTTATACCTAACTGTGTCCTCTCTGGTTTCCATCACTCGCTTAATTATAGGTATTCACTGCAAATTTTCACGTAATACTTGAAGAAAATATTCGAGGTTATGTGGCTCGAGCGGCCAACACTGTATCTAGAATTCACCAATTTGTAAACACTTGCTTACTGTATAGGAATTTAGCGACTGAACGCACTACTCGTACATTGGCCAGAAGATCCCCCGATTGTAATTGCCTCTTTGCCGATATGATACCCCCTCTACTGTCGACTGCCGGTACGAAGTGATGTTCTGCGTTACATAGCGGCACTCGCATATAATTAAAACTTCACCCAAATTGCAATTAGTCGTTAGACCTGCAGGTAGATAAAATAACTGCGAAAATCGCGTCAATAATTTTAAACGTTACATTTTTCAATTTTTTTATTCCATCATCCATTTGTATTATTATTACTTACTTAAAAGTGTTAAACAAAAACTCAACTCAGTAAATTTTTTCCCGCAAGGGCAGTATTTTTTATTGTTTCGTACAGTGTATTTATGCAATAAAATATGTTTCTTATTTTTTTTTTCAAGAAGATAGCTCATTATCATAGGCAGCGGTTTTAAGGTACGATCATTCAAGTAAAATTATAAGTTAAAATTTTGGGCGCAAGATACCCCGCCGCATCTTTTTCGTAACTCTTATGTACTAATCCAACTCCAGATAAAGCAACATCGGGATTCTCTGATTCAATGGGCTTCAAGTCTACGAATGGTACAATACTTTGTCCGACATCGTTATCTATACTACTCGTCGTTAAAATCGTATATTGTTCCGGATCCGTAACAACGGGTTTAATTATCGGATGTTCAGGTGGTAAATCTGTGTGTTCCAGTTCAAAGTGTCTGTAAATTAAATATGTTAAACATGTTATAAACAGTCGACACTTGAATAAAGTATATCTCACTTACTTCAGCTGGTCTTTGGATGTTGTGTGCCGGTGCCACGAATGATCATGAACTTTGAGTTTTCCGTTCTCATAATTAAATCGGGTGCCCCGAACTTCTAATCTTATAAGACCTTGATCTAGAGTGAATCTTACACCAGTTACAACGTACTTTCTATCGACTTCAACGTCGTCCAGCTCGAATGATCCAAAATCCCAGCTTAATTTATGATAATCGATGCCTTCCCTCGTGTCACCATCAATTGTCTTATACTCCTTGACTTTTACCTAAAATTTAGTTTTCGGGTCAATTGCAGCAGATGGTAAAAGTTTGGCTTGTTGTACTTGAAGATGAAAAACATCATTGACTTTTCTAAAACGAATTCCTGTGACGACCCTGTTACCAATGATAGGTTTGTTAAATTGATTTCAATCAACGAAATTCGTAATGTGAATTTCTTACTTATTTTCGTGCACTTCAGATGCAACTTCTCGCAAGTTGATGTAAGCGCTTGAATCAGGGTTTTCACACGTGCAAACGCATGAACCGTCCTATTCAATGAATACACCCATGTAACCATACACAAATACTTTAGCTTCGTGTTTATATGTCCTTCCTTTGCATCGTTGCTCTTTTTTTCCTAGAATCTTTTCCCAGTTAGTTTCTGCATAATTGTACTTGCGTTTTTTACCATTCTGAACAAAAAAAGTAATCAACGTTAAGTTTGTTTTCAATTCATTACCGATGTTTCACAAACTTTTGTGTTTGTGGCCAATTTCTCGCAAGACTTTATTTTTCCACGACAATATACAAATCGATTGCACAAAGGTCCAGACTGTTCACGACAAACACTTTGAGTATCTTTAATTCTGAGACACGAATAAACAGAAGAGTCTGTAATGGTGTCCGTAGGTTCGAATGTTTTTATATATAAATGGGCCAAACTGCTCATAAGTGACACCTGTAAAATATAAATGTTCAATTGTCGTTTTGAGAAAAATATTACTTATTACCTTCTCGAGGACTGTCTAATGTACAGTTCCACAACACACGAGAAATCTTGCGCATGGTTTCTTGTTGAGCTAAGAACGATTCATTTGATCTTCTATAGAATTTTCGTTTTACGACCTCTAGGTTCTTTTTCAATTCTATTTTTCAAAACATACATCGATTCAGCGTAGGTAAAAATTTTTCAATAAATTCACTCTAACCTTCATTTGATTCAATTTTGAATCTCTGTTTTAATGCGAACGCAAGTATGGCAAATACTTTCAATTCAGCGTTATGAAGCGCGAGATAAAATTTCGGAATAGTTTTTGCCTGCGAAAATCGGCTTGGACAAGCAGGCTCGAGAACCTAAGTAAATCAATGAATATTAATTATTTTTCTATGTGTACGTAAAAAATTAGTAAAATATGCTTACGGTCTCAGAATATTTGAAAGCAATATCGCCTTTCGTTTTGTATAATAAAGAGTGCATACGATCTAAAGTTTGTGTTACCCCATAAGGCTTATATTTTGAAACTCTGGTATCTAAATATCATCGTATTTAAATAAAAATTGCTATTATTTAATGCTGAAACTTTGCCTTTTCTCTTTTGGTTTTCGAGAATTCGGTCTTACGCCATTTAGTGGTAACTTATGAGCTACTATCGTACCCGAAAAAATGAGTCAAAATATTTGGAATGTTCAGCACGCTTGCCTTAGTTCTTAATTCATTAATATTAATGATTTTTCGATCATTTTTCATTTCCTATAATACATGTTTATAGCAATTACTTATAAAAAATTAACAGCATCATTAAAGTTTCTACTTTAAATATTCACAAATTAGTCAAATAAATATATGCAGTTTAATTACTTTAATTTTAATAATAGTTACATTTCATAATTTTCAGTATTGGTACTTTATTTATCACATTTAAATCATTGTTTTTAAAGTAAATATATTTCACGAAGTCATTAAAGTATGCCTACTTAAATCTATTTCAATCGGAACGTCAATTAAAAGTATACTTGAAAGTTACAAATAATTTTTACGTAGTACATAATAATTTCGTTAATTTTGTTGCATTGATTTGTACATGGCACAACAATTTGGCTTATTTTTTCAGCGCGATGGTCAAACCCTGATCCTCGTGGTAGATGGCAAAGATTCTATACGGGCACTGTGTAGGGCTCGATGATCCGCGAGCCGATCGAGCGAGCAACAGGTCCTATACGCGCCGAGCAAACGAGTCCATTGTGCGCATCCCTTGGCGAGTATATAGGCTCTCTGATCACACATACATGCACACACGTATACGTGTACAGCTTTATTTATGTACAGATATCTGTACAAATCCTCTGCTCGCACGCACACCTGTAGCTGCCGCCGCCGAAGCCGCTAATCCCGAGTTATAGCGGCCGCAAAACTGCACATGCCGTAATCTATGTGCCATTCAGAAATCCAGGAAAAGGATAATTTCGCATACTCACGGCTATAGCGCGCTCATATGTGTGCGACCTCTATTACGACGTTTTGTCACCGTTAACCCTCTCTCTCTCGTACGAGCTCGAGTCTATGCATCAAAATTGACTTTCTTCGCGTTTAGTTTCATGGGCACGTGTAAATATATATCATAATGTTTAATTTTATACTCAGGCGCTTCGGACAAAGTGTCTTAATTCTCAAACTTAATAAATTTTTACTATCGCCACTATGCACATATTAATTCGTTATCACCGAGTCACGTTGCGATTACTACATGCACATGCGTACTCCCTTATCGAGTCGAAAGCCATCAATTTTTGACGCCAACGTGCATACGTACTCCTTCCATTAATCCTTGTATAATCATCGTCGTCGTCATCATCATAATCATCGTCGTCGTGATGAACAACAGACGCGCAGCATATACACGATCATATGGTGCCTTAAGTACACCTTAATCTTGATCTTCTTTTTCACTCCTCCTTGCGGGGCTGCATTGCGCTGCATCGGCGGTGTTGCACACACGTCAACCGACTCTACACACGTCACGTCACAGGTTCAAGGTCGTGCATAGAGTAGTAGTATTAGTAGTAGTATGGCTCATTCTTCGCGAGATTTTCGAAAGTCATGCTCGTCGTTTCTGTTTGATTCTTCTGTTGTGTAGCTCTCTCTCTCTCTCTCTCTCTCTCTCGCTCTCTCTCTCGAGTCGCCACGGGAGTACATCTATACGGTTCACGAGTTATCTCTGGCACCTATATATGGTACATAAACGTCCTCTCGTGCCTATCTGTATAATTTGTCGGGGCCCTTTCGGAAGATTTACAATCGCGCGAGAGCCAAAGCCTTGTAGAAGTAGGAGCTTAAATGCCTCATAAATGCAACCAGCCGTATGATGCGTTGGCTCGTATATACAGCCTTTGAGAGATAATGTAATATATGGCTCGTATACGAGTGATTAACAGGTTGATTATTTTGTCGAACGATTGTGGTTTTTCTCGCGAATGAGAATCCAACGATTTCCGATTTCTCAATGGTCTCGCGCGTGATCTAGTAGAAATGCTCAACATTAGTAATTATGATAAAAAATGATTATTTAAAATATATCACCATTAGTTTGTTTCTCTTTCAAGTTTCAAGAAGCCCTTTGTTTTTAATTTAAAAATGTCGTAAGTTTTTATAGCTTTTCCTTTTTAATCGCTTGTGTGCTTAAACAGTATAAGTATTGAGATCGCGATGCTTGTTTGAAAATTATGTGAATTTTAATGATTTATACGTGAAAAATCGAAGAAATTTTTTGTTTGATAAACAATTTTTTTTTATAAAATTGGATAAAAATGTTGACCTGCTCATTTATTCGAAAATCTGAAGTCAAATTCTCTATTTTCATTGAAAATACGATTATACAAGCCAATCGCTAGATGGCGTGTACCTTGATTCTGTAAATCTGCAAGTGAAAAAGTTGAAATAATTGTATAAGTCAGAGCACAATTTTCAAATTTCACCTATAAGTGGAAGACCGATCGTCCGTGATTTGACCCTTGCGTATCCCCTCGGCCACTCGACTATACGCATTATCATGTATATGACGGCGTTCTATTTTCGAGTTGGCGCGTCTACGATCGAGCTGCACTCAATATATGCAGAATATAACAATTAATCTTGGAGCGATGCGCCGCTCTTCTATACACTCGTATGTAGTCTCTCGTATATATAATATAATATAGTCGTATAGTCATCATCGTCATCATCATCGCATCGAAATGCACACGTATCGCCGGTGCAGTCGTCGTCGGACAAAAAATAGAAAAGATTCCTCGAGCGTCGACGTCCATCGCTACAGAGCTCTGCTGCGTATTGTCTAAAAAGCTCCTCCGCACTCGACTCTATACGCGCAGGCAGGCGACGTTGCGTCACTCGATCAAGGATATTGCGAAAGTTGGCCTGCGGTAGTGCACTCGCGGGGCCCCCGTCTGCGTCGTCGCGTCCTTCGTGTCCTTGATCTTGCTCCCATATATATATCGTGCGTATCGATCGTATCGCTCAGATCCACGGTCGCGAAAAAAAAACAAAGTCAGCAATGAAAATCGAAACAAAAAGAAGGCGGTGCAGTTATTCGCGCGATCGAAAATCTCGATTTCGAGAGCTGCTGCTGCTCAGAGATAACGACGCCGACGTCGATGCCGATGATGATCGTTGTCGTTATATTATTACGCGCGTGTGTTCCAACTCTCCACGCAGCTCGGCGACGATTATTAATTATGTCAAGGCAGAGGTAGTAATAATAATATTAAGAGCTGCGATCGCTATATAGCCGCGTGTGTGTGCGTGGCTGGAGTTGGCTGTGTTTACGCGAGAGATGTTGTTTTTTCGAATTAATATTATAGCTGCACGTGTGTGCGTATGTATTACTATTATACAAATACGCAGCCGAGACACGTTTCAATAGATAATAACGATCATACGCGCGCGCACACACACACACACACACACCGCTGCGATGCAGGTATAGAATTACATTAGCTGATCGGAGATGCGATGCTCATGTCTCTCTCTCTCTCTCTTTCTCTCTCTCAGTACATACATAAATTTGCGTGCATCTCATAACGCGCGTAACGCGTATATAATACGGCAGCGTTAATGCATATAATCCGATATATATTTAAACGTAATGCGCGGCGATGGATGGACGCGTGTCGGAATCAATGAAAAGGGGCTCGCGCGGGTAACGAGAAGAGCCCGCGGGCCTCGCCGCATGTACATACCTACGTGCAGGCAGTTCGCACGTCGTGCACGCGTCTTTGCGAGAGTGTGTGTGTGCGTCTGTCTGCACGTGCTCTTTGGGCTCGTATAAACGTCAAACGATCCTTCCCGTGCGCGCGCGGACAGCACTTGTTGCCTTGATGCACGCGTCGTATCGTCATTCTTTTCTCGATATGCTTTGCTCTTTTTTTTGTTTCTTTTAAAAGAGAGTATCGACATCGAATAACCAAATATTTCTAAAAAGTATAGCCAAATATGGTATAATCGGATACAACATGTTCCAAGCTTTCTCTACGGCGTAGATCGAATGGCGTATAACCAATTATTATTTATGAATCAATCATTATTTTTATGATCATTTATCGATTTAATTTTTATCCTAAGGAACATAAATCTTAGAATACTCTCAAACGCAAAAGTTGAACAATTTAATTGAATGAAAGATGTTTAAATCATAAACTTATCTTTCACGACCCATATGGGCATGAGCACCAACTCATTCAAGTTTTCACGATTCGCTCGAATTCTAATTTTGACTTTTGTCATGATCTAACCTGCCGTCTGATACAGATGAGATGCTTAAAATTAGTAATCAACTATTTACCACTCAAAATGTTTTAAAACAAATTAACATTATTTAGCTTGTTCATGGCGATTTTTCGTTAAATTATAACCAGTTTTTTACCACTTTTAATACAATAATACAACTTTAAGCCTCCACCATCAGATGCCGAGCATACCTATATCTGTAAATCTGCAAGTGGAAAATAAAAATAATCGTATAAATCAAAGCACAGTTTGAAAGAAATTAGTTTCTGGGTTACTCTTATAAATTTGAAAATGACAATCTAATTGTTTTGAAAATTGTAGACCAGTTTTCAACCACTTTAAATAAGATGATACAACTTTCTGTTTCTACCACTAGATGTCAAGGTAACGTATATCTGTAAATCTGCACGTGGCAAAATAAAAGTAATCGAGTAAGTTAAGCCACAACTCAGAGAAGAGGATAAGCAGGTATGTGTCGCTTCCCTGTTGTAAGAGTAGTGTGTTCAGTCGCTGAAGAGTAGAGCTACATTCCAAAAGTGAGCAAGTGTTTACTAACAATATCCGTAAAATCGTACAGTTGAAATCGAGCAATAGTGCTGACTACTTGAAACGTTTAACCTAAAATATTCTCCAAGTGTGCTTCGTAAAAATTCACAGTGAATCCCTATAATAAAACGAGTTATGGAAAGCAGAGAGGACTCAGTTAGGTATACATTTTTCTGCATACCATTTTTGAATTGTACTTTTTTGAAGCGATTTCTTTATCAAACGTGACTATTCTTCAGGGTAAAGGAAGAAATGAACGATTCTTGCCCAGATGCAGGTGACAATTATAATTTCAATTCAGTGGAGACTTGTAAAATCGAAAAAATTGAAACATCCCCGTCTCATGAATTATCGGTGAGTTGAATGATTTTAATAACGTTCTCATTTTCCACCATCGAAAATTATAACAAAATTTTTTAATTTTAGGCAAATCCCAACAATGAGGTTAACATGTCACCTGAAAATTTAGACGAAAAAATATTCATTGATTTCGAGTGCAAATTTCTTCAACCTGAACCGAAGTCTCTTTCGAAAACCATTTGCAAATCCGAGAATCGAAGTAACCTACGCATTGTAAAATTAGAAAATAAAAACCAGACAAATAAGTTGAATGAAAAAAATCTAATAATACTGATAAAGAAGAATTTTGATTATCGAAATAATTGTCAATTTAGAGTAAATTCACGATTGAAATTTGATGAATGCAAGGAGGTTGAAAAATGTAGAAAAACTTCTGGAACCAAATTACCTATTGAGTGCACAATGTGTCGAAAAACTTTTAAAGGAAAGCCGAATATAAATAGACATATCCATTCAACCCATAAGGACATTAGACCTTACGAATGTTATATCTGTCACAAATCATTCAGACGTAATAGTGACCTCAAAATTCACGTGAATGCAGTTCACTTACGTAAGAAACCTTTTGAGTGTGAGATTTGTCAAAAATCATTTGGAGATAAAAGTAACCTGAAAAGGCACATAAATATAGTACATTATCGGAGCAAACCCTTCTAGTGTGATATTTGTCATAAATCATTTGAAGAGAAAAGTAAGCTAAATTCTCACGTGAGTGTAGTACATAATCTAAGCAAACCTTTTGAATGTGATACTTGTCACAAATCATTTGGATTCAAGGGTGACCTTAATAAACACATCAATGCAGTACATAATCGTAGTAAACCCTTTGAGTGTAATATTTGTAACAAATCATTCAGACTAAAAGGTAATCTTAGATGTCACATCAATGTAGAACATAATCTTAACAAATCCTTCGAGTGTGAGTTTTGTCTCAAATCATTTTGGACAAAATTGTCACCTCAAAAGGCACTTAAATGCCGTGCACGATCGTAAGAAAGCCTTCGAGTGTGACATTAGTCACGAATTATTTTCACGTAAGAGTGGTCTCAACTGCCACATAAATACAGTACATAATCTTAGCAAACGTGTTTGAATATGACATTTGTCATCAATCATTACTTCAAAAAGTTACTTGATTGCAATTAATAATTTTAACAATCTTCAAATATGATATTTACCCCAAATGCCAAGACTTCTGCATTCGCATGAGTACGTTCTGTAATTTTTTAACAACTTAAACATCCTTAATAAAACATGAATATCTTGTAATTTTGTCAAGAACAATAAAGTATTTCGAACTATTATTAACTCTGTTATATCTATGAAAAACCTGTTTACTTACCTATTCCGCACGTCGCATACATAAATTTAACGGAAATTATCAACACAGTTTCATCTTATTACGTTAGAATTCGATTAGTGTCATTAGAAGATACAAATTGGAGTAAAGGACCCTAATGACCACGACACTTTTCGCACGACACTTTTCGACGACGGTAAAATAACTATAAGTCAAATTTTTAACAATTATAAATATCACTTTCTATAATTAGTATCAAACAATATCATGCCTCAATTACCATTCGAAAAACAAATCATCTGAGGCGTCGCTTGGTAATTGACTTGGAATACAAATGCATACAATTACAACTAGATTAATTATGATTGTAAATAACATTTTCGAAGCTTCTACTCGATTTTCGTCCCATAAAATTGCGAACTAGATTATTTTAAACATATTCCCCTTTATAGATTATTTCCAATGGCACTGTATTATCAACAACAATGGTATAATATTTACCCAAGAACCATCTAAAACGATGAGGAAAGAAATAGAGATAACTATAAGAAAATCTAGCCAACTTGCCAAATGAAGAAACGTATCACAAAGCATTTAACACACGTTATTAAACATTTTAAAGAAGAAATGATGGAAAACTCTGTTTCGAAAAAAATTCCACGAATAATTCCAAAAACTTACTTGATGCAGTTTTGATGTTTACAAGCTATTTCTCTGAATTTTCTAAAAAAGAATTTTTTTACGGTACATTGAAGTACGATATTTCGTTGTTCATTTTCAACGTCCAATTCCTTCAAGTAGTATCTACACAGTACAAATGAAGACCAAAAAACCCTTAGTAGTTTTATATGTATTGTATACTTTTTTAATGAGACTTTACATACTGCAAACATTGAATTTCTGATTGAATGACTGTGCATTGAAGATAATTGAGAAGTGAAAATATTGCGAAAACGATAAATACAAGTAATATCTAAAACGCAAAAATGTAACAAAAATATTCATCTTCATCAAAGAAGTATGCCAAATTTGCGGGCAAATTCTTCGAAAATTGTTGATTGTCTGGTGATATCCAAAACATGAAAATTTGGGTAGCTGCTGGGACTATAGATTTACTTGCAAATAATGGACAAACAAATACTGAAAAATAAGCAATTTGATTAATCATCGTTAATTAAAAGTATAAAACTATTACCCATTTGAATACAGTGTATAGCTACTGCTTTTTTGAGTATTTTTATTATTATTTTTTGGCCAGCAGTATCATTTTCTTGAAATATTTTTACAACTCAATACACTCAATAATCTAAAAATAAGTAATGTTGATCCAAAATCATTATTTCGTGTAAAACAATTCATTTCGGTTATTTATTTGAACTTTCATCGGCGAACACTTTCATGTACCTTATCTTCGTTAAAGATTATAAAAATATAACAACACAATATTGGGAAAGCAACCATAATTTGATATATAAGATCAACCACCCTAGGGTTAATAATATCGGTCTCTTTGAGTACCATCCGTAATTTTATGCCCTTCAAATATACTTTTTTTTATTAAAAACATTGAACAATCATCACGAATATTACTTACTGATGAAACCGCCAGTAGCCAGTAGGCACAGAATAATAAATGATCTTCCTATTTTTTTGTAATGGCCACAAGAAGGCCAGCTGCAATGTTTTTATAAATAGGGGAAATTGCGATATAGGAATATATTTCATAAATTCCAAGACGACTTCTTCATTTTTTTCGGAGCTTTTATCGTTATAAATCATGATCAGTCCAAAATCTCCCTGGTTTGTTTACATTAACGATTATCATATGACTTTTAAAAAATTTAATCAAAAAAATTGCCTTCTTAATGAAGTAAATATTGTACTGAAAACTTAGGCATTTTGAATGAAATCAAGTATAGAGTAACTGTCGGAACAAATTAATTAGCAGATGAAGGTAGAGGGCGCGTGACTTTTAATAAAATATGAAATGTAAAGAAACAATGAAATATTTTTTATGTAGATTCGCATAAAAATCAATTTTATGCTGCGAAACTCTCTCTTTAAAGAATTCAAAAACTGAATGATTATTAAAAATTTGTAACATTTAAAGAGATGATACTGCTTTAAGCATTTACCAATAGATGGCGAGTACCTTAATCTGTAAATCTGATAGTGACAAAGTTGAAGTATAATTTTATAAGTTAAAGTTGGTTAAAAATAAATATGTTTAAAATAAAAGCTAAAAGTTGAAAATGGTTTTGAATACATTTTTTTTTATGTAGATAATTTTTACATTCATTTTACATTCATTTTAATGTAAATAATTTTAACAATGTACAGTTAGAAAAACTTATGAAAATTCCATCATAGTCAATGCCAATCTCCACCGCTAGATGTCGGGTACCTTTATCTGCAAATCTGCAAGCGGCTAAGTTGAAATAATTGTATAAGTATATAAGCATAATTGTATTGCACGGTTTCATTCATCATTAGTTCTTTTTCACGAATCAAATTTCACGAATACCCCCCTCACGAATACTTTTTTCACGAATATATAGTTCACGAAAGCTATTTTCAACTTCACGAATGACTAACTTCACGAATAAGCATAATGTATGCGTAAGTTCAGGTAAAGGGTCGACGCGGCATTGTTCAACATTTTTTTTGGGATAACCTTATTTTTGACTTTTCACAATGAGTAATAACGTTATTTTAATCGGGAGTATATCTATAATTATGTATCTCGTGTTTCAACATTATTATTCGTCTCCTCGTTCACAAACGATCGTCTCGCACATAGCTTGCGTGCGAGCAAGGGGCACATCGTACGTACGTTTCGTACTCACCAAAGCTCTCGATCTCTCTTCTCGACGTTTTTCTTTCGTACCGCGACGGGATCTTCGTATTGCGTATACGTGCAAGCGCGTCTCGAATCGAACCTCGATTTCCCCGATGATTTTGATCGACTTCATTCGGACCTTTGCATTTTTACATATTGTATCGATGCGTTTCGACAGATTTATGATCGCGCTTCCGATCATTTTAAATTTATTTTTCACGCGCAACAGCGAATCTGGAACAACCTTTTTTAATAATGCGATATATGATATCATTTCCACGTCTGGGACCTGGCACGGCATACATAATAAATAACCGATATGACGATTGATACGATAAAAATGTCACACATTTTTAAAGCATCACCCCTACCGCCGTATCGCGCGCATGCTTTACCGCTGTACCGATCTTATACGTTCCAGCTCCAACTCCGAAACGATCCGATCGTCCGTGAAATCACGGCTGGGCATAAAAGTATCGGCGCGTATACCTGTACAGTTCGGTAATATCCCTACGAGCTCTTCATTATAGGTACACGCGAAGAGGGAACGCTAATCGTCGAGTTTTTGTAAATACCCATACACATTATATTACGCGAGCCGTTACGGCAATTTACGCATAACAGGTATATAAATGCACAAAAATAGATTTTACCCATGTCATAATCATACCTACAAACGTATTAACGATCTTCTGCTGGCAGAAAAAAAGCAGTCGCGTAATTAACGATTTTCAGGGAAATTTACGGCTCGGCTCGCGAAAAATCCCAATCGAGCGAAGGCCTTTTACGATCGGTCTCGCGGACGACGATGATGATCGTTGTGGCCTCACGCGCATATCACTGCAGCTCTTCGGGGGGGAGAGATATAAAACCAACCCGCTGAGAGCAGAGCAAACTTCTCAATAAATCGTCACGCATCCATCAAAATGCTAGAAAAGAAGCTCAGCAGCAGCGGCAGTGCTAGTTTTATATATAAGGCAAAACGAGTCCAGGGCGATGATGATGATGATGATGACGACGACGACGATGACGAGATACACACAGAGGGAGAGAGAAAGAGAGAAGAAAGAGTAAGACGACGACGACGACAAGGCATGTAACACGCCCCTAATGCGCGCCTCAAGATCGATCCACGCGCGCGCGTAGTATATAAGGCTCAAAAGAAATGCGTGTAATGACGATCGTAGAAGTCATCGCTCTTCATACATATACACATACACATATTTTATATATAGGCTATATATATTCACGTACATACAACACACATATTGGAAGTACATATATTTATATTTTGCCGCGTCCGTACGTGTGTGTGTGTGTGTGTGTTTAATCGACAAGTGGGCACATAATATTGCCAAGGCCGTAGCAGCAGCAGCAGCATACGTGCGAGAGAGTACAGAGACGCGTGTACGCAGACATAAGTAACCGGTTTATCTGTACCTGGCGCGCGGGTCGGGACAAATAAAACACACACTCGCTCACTCGCGGGGGGGGAAGAAGAAGAAGCAGAAGAAGAGGAGAGCTCGCGGCTCTGATAAAAATTCCCTATGCCCTCTCGTCGTCGTCGTCGTCGTCGTCGTCTACGATGCTTGATGGAAAAAGTCCCGCGTCTAGTCCCGAGATGTAGCCGTATACGCAGAATTTCCCTCGTTATTTTGCATTTTACGGAGCGCGAGAGCCGAGAGTATATGAGTCGTTTCTTTTAATTTTCGCAGCCGCGCGCGACTCGCGAGCAGTGCACATAATAAAATGCCCGATTACTCGATAGGATCGATGAACTTGAACCGAGATCGTAAGCCAGTTATAAAAGCTGCTGCAGCTCGTACAGTGCCAAGTCCAGCTAGTTTCGGTTTAATGGCTATTTTTCATATGTGTAGCTGCGTTATACAACTTGTCCGCAACGACGCAACAGCCTCCTTTATAGTGTAAACGTATCGTATGACTCGATTCGCAAATACGTGCGCATGTATACACTGTACGGCCATTCGGCTCTTCCGCGTGCCGGAAAATTTCGCGATAAAAAATACATATACACTCTCTAACTCTCAGCCTGGCACGTGGATGCGTTGGCAAGTCAATCGGCAGCGACAGCGGCAGGCAGGAGGAACTTTCCGCGAGCGTCGAATTCGTGACATTTCATTGTCGCGGCGTTACGAGAAAAGCTCGGCGACGAACGTCGCGTCTCTATTAAAAGCCGCGCGTGAAACGTCGTGTATCGATAGCACTGGTTCGAAATAATTCCTCGTATCCTATCGATCGTCCCTTTTTATACGAGTCTCCCACGCGCATCTGTAACAACAACAACAACAACAACAACAACAACAACAACAAATTGCGTTTATATCCCGCGCGATAAAGAGAGAGAGAGAGAGAGAGAGAGAGAGAGAGACAGGTGCAATAAATTACGACACCTATATAATAATATATGCGTATATGCGTATACAGATATAACTGCGAGCTGCGAGCTCCTGACACGAGCTACGAGTCCTGTGCGCGCATCGTCGCGCGTCTGTTTACAAGCTCGTATACATCCATACGCATATTATACGTATCGATGCGCGCAAGTACACACACACACACACGGCAAACAAATCGAGTGCTATTACACGCGCGCGGCGATTGTAATCGCATTAGTATAACATCCGAGAGGCGAGTATTACCTGTATAATAATTATCTTTTTTTTCTCGGTCGAGTGGCTCGCGAGAGAGAGCAGCAAAACACATGTCATATGAGCGATATTACACTTGTGTATTAATTAATAATCGTGTCGACTGTATAGGGGCTTATCGGTCGATGGAACATTTCAAGTCGCGCATCGATGATCGATAATTCTCTCTCGTATACATTTTCAAGCACGTGAATCAGACCAAACGAGAGACGAACTTTTCAACGAGTCGTGTTCGGGATTTCTCGAAACATCGTAGCGAGCGATTTTTTTGTCCCCGCAAATGTATAACGATCGTGTTGTAAAACGAGTTTTGGACATTTTTCCAATACACATTGTCAGCAGCAACAGCTCGGCGGCGGCTCTCTTCGCGAGAAAGATTATTATTAATAAAAGCGTCGTCGTCGTCGTCGTCGTCCTCAGCTCCTAATCGGCGCATCTCTTAATGCATTTCGCTCGTAAAAACTTCGACTCCGCGTTCGTCTCGTCCTACCACTTATATACGTATGTGAACGCGGCGAGTAGTCCGGTGCATTATAATATCGATGCAAAACGATATTTCGTTCGCGAGCGCCGCCGCCAATATCCGCGCCCTTGTGTGCATAAGTACATGCATACATTTGCGACCGGCGATGTGCACTTAATTAATTTCCAATCCGTCGCGACGGCTTCAAACGACTTTCGGAGAGTAACCTATTTTAGCGCGGGACGATCCAAGAGTGGAAAAAGTGCTCTGCGCCCAACAGGAGGCAGCAGGGCTGGGAGGGAGGGGGAGATAACCCAAGTGCACAAGCCAGGCGTTGCCTTAAAAGCTATTTCATACAAAAAATCCTATACTCTCCTGCTGATGCTATAAGCGAGATGGATTCTTATCGACTCCTCTGCCTTATACTACGATTCTTCTTCTCTCTCTCTCCTATGCACACGCGTCATATCTCCAGTCCGCGAGTGAATTATATCGGATTAAACCTCGCCGGCGCAAACGATCCGTTTTTACTTTCCTCTGCCGCGGCGCGCGCGCAGCCGCGTATATATCTACTTTTAAGGATATACATCCTATATAACACGCTGGGCAAAGTATTTTCTCTCGTTAGCGGCGCATCGCTCCGTGTGTATTTATTGCGTTATTAGAAGCCTACGCCTCGGCGCGAAACATATGGTCCTAGGCGTTACGCGTCGCGGCGCAACAAGAATGCCGTGCAGTATCATAGGTATGCAGATGAAAAATATGAAAAGCGCCTGGCTATGTGCTGCGCGCGTCCAGGGGGGTCGCTCGATCGACGCGCGTACAGATATACGCTCAAACCGCTCGAACCAAGAATAATCATCGCCGATTATTAATAATACGGAAAAAGCATCCATTCGTTTGCTATAAGGCTGTGCTTTATAAGGCGAGGATATTTTTTTTCCCTCGTTCTCCCCCTTGTAAAATAAGTCATCGTCCGAAAGCAGTCCTATATATATCGCGACTAGATGAAAGAAATTCGAAACGACTCTAGGCGCGCCTCTCTATCTTGACTTTTCTTCCTTCGTTAGGAGCAAATCGTTGTGTCCAGGGAGTTATGCCGAGAATGCGTCAATCTCGGGATGCCGTTGCCTTCGTCGTCGCAGCCGCCGCCGCCACCACGACCTTGACTGACTCGAGTCACCGAGTCGATGTTTCATACATAATATAAAGAAAATATGTTATATGAATGCCTTCGATGACGAAAAAAGAAAAGAGAGAAAAAACGGAAAGAAAAATAAAGCGTCGATTATTTTCGGTTGTGCAATCGATCGAGGAAGTCTCGGGAAGGAAAACCTTTACACGCGCGGCGTGCGATGACGGATCAGTTACACCGCGGCGTGTGTCACACGCGTCCGTCGAAATTTCCATTAAATTCGACGTACAAAGCAAAGTACACTTTATAAACCATGCGGAAATTTCTGTTAATCGAGTGCACGCATCACATGTATCTCTCGCTTTGGTTTAAACGATCGCTGCTGTGGAGGCGGCCTTTGATCGCAGAGCGGCAATTTTTCCGTACCACATATGAAGTTTTTTATTTTCGAGTGCACGCCACTCGAAACGCAGTCTCGTATCGTATCTGATGATAAGCGTGATAAATATTATGAGCGCGACGCGATGAGCGAGCGATAATGTAAACCGCGATGATTTCATGTGAGAGTTAGAGAGTGACAAATTCAAAACACACCGTGTGAGGAGAGACAGATAGAAAGCCAGAGATAAACCTCGAATTTTCGAATCTCGTAATAATGATGAGTTAATATTTGTAATTGTGGCTATTGTGCAATTTTTGCGACAAAATTTATTGATCGCATTTATTTATTGACAATTTACATGCCTCCACCCGTGCTTACGCACGCGTACCGAAGTGTTCGTCACTTTTTTTATCTAAATTATATTAATCATTGTTAACTTCTTTTTCTTTTTTTTTTTTTTTTTTGATTAATTATGTGTGCGTTAGTTTAAAAAAACAGAGCAACGCGAATTATCTCACGCGATTATGCGCTGACTTCGATAAGACTCGAGAGAGTATAAAAAGCCAGTCGAAAAAGGGTAGAGACGATTCAGTGCTTAGCAAGCTATCGAGTGCAATTCAACTTGTGATACAATAAACAAAACAAAACCCACTAATCATCATGAAATCCATCGTAGCTTTCGTCCTCCTCGGCGCCGTCGCCGTCGTATTGGCCGTGCCCAAATACGGTGAGTCATTGTACCCTCTTCAGTTTTTCTTTTTATTTTTCCTCGATACGTAAAATTGCAAAGTCTTACGTTACGCAAAATTTCGCGATTTTCAGACAACTGTGACGAGGATGTGCAGAACAGCTTCGACAAAGAGTCGTGCATCGAAGTCCACTGCGAGTCGTTCAAGAACGAGACTCTTCAGTTCAGCAAGCTGCGCGCACACTCGTAAGTATTTAATAACCATGACAGATGGATAATAGACGAATCAAACTTTTTCGACGGGTCATTCCTAACTCGACATTCTGTTTTGCATATAGCTGTCCACTCGTCTACTGCAAGGAAGGCGAGAAATACAAAGGCGAGACCCCCGTAGACGAGAGCAAGGTCTACCCAGACTGTTGTGCCAAACCCATCTGCGAAAAAGTCGCCGCCGTTGTGCAGGAGAAGCCCGTCGAGAAGCCAGTCGAGAAGCCGGTCGAGAAGCCCGTAGAAGCTGAGAAAAAACAATAATTTTTCATAGTCTAGGATACGTTGTCAGATGGTTTTTTGTACTCGTTTTTATCACTCGCTTTTTTTTCGCGAGAAAAATTTTTGAATAATAAAATAATAAACGATCGTTTGACGTTTGAAAAGCAAACATGATCATTTTCATTCCTCCGACCCAATCAAAACAATGTATCCGTATTATATTACGATACACTTACATGTCGTCTCGAGAGCCGACGATCCGAGATAACAAAAAAAAAAAAAATTGAAAGAAAATAAGTAAATAAATATAAACGCGCGGAATGAAAAAAATTAATGAGTTGGCGAGATCTTTTACGATCGCGAATGATCGTTTCGTATACATCGTCTCATTTCAATTCTTCTAGCCTTGAAAGAAGCGCTCGGACCTGATTCGATCATTATTATTGGTATATGGTCACCATTATTAACTCCGATAATCCCGATCCCCGCAAAAGTTTCCCACATAAAGAAAAGCTTGTAAATGTATGTACCACAATGACGAATAATGTCGTCGTCGTCGTCGAGCCTGAAAAACGGAGAAGGAGGCAAGAGTAGTAGTATAGTAGTAAACAAGGCAAAAAACAACCGAACGAAAGAAATCGTAATTATTTATTAGCAGCTCTCGGTTGAAAATGCCATTATTAGCCATGTATCTGCGAACGAACGATCATAATCGTGCGCCGCAGCGTACGCAACCGTCGAACGCAATTGTCGCGATGAGCGCGCAGGGGCATACACACGCGCGAGATTTTTCCGCAAAGTCTCTCGCTCGTCGCGGGTAATTGGCTGTTGTGCGTTGTGCTGCTGCCGCAGCGATCATCGGTTTCATCGCGCGCGATTGATTCATCAAGAAAATCAGATACATAATATAACATATATCTATATCCGAACGGAGAGAATACAAGACGACGCAGCAGTGCAGTGCAGCACACACGTTCTCAATAATGAACTCTTAAAATGGTCATTTTGTGTATGGCTCACGGAATAGTAGTGGTAGTAGTAGTAGCTGGTGTCACCGAACGAATACCAATTTCCTGTGCGCGCGCAACGACGACCGAATGGGAATATATACCATACGATTTTTTTTTTCCTAATGGCCGGCTCACACGGCGCAAGCAACAGGTGTCGCGCGCGCGCATGCCATATACTACACACGTGCCTTTACTCTACTGCATATATATATATCCTTGAACGAAGAATAAAATCGCAAATTCAACATTCGTTGAATCGCCGGCTGCGATCAGCAGCAGCTCCCGTGTATGTACTGTAATAATATAAAGGTACTTGTAAATCGTAGCTGCAGTGCACCACTGCTCCTAGAGAGGAGTTAGTATAACGATGCTGCGAGGACACGCGCGCGCGTAAATATCGCGAGAAAATTCAATAAAGCAAGCCCATAGGCGCACACGTACGTTACATACAGAGTCGATAACAAGTGCAGTAGCAGTAGCAGCTGCTTGCGGGCCAAGTTCTATAATAATATAACGCGCCGTGTATATACGCGTGTGCGTATGCAAATTAAAGACCCCTCGCGATAAAAGCGCCAATGAAACGAGTGCTTTCCCTTGTAAAATGGCTCCATTAGAGCAGTGAGACCATAACGCACGGGACCCGCGAAAGAAAGAGAAAGAGAACGTTGAACCGTGTCTCGGCGCGATTGTTTTTGTTTTTTTTTATTCGACGAAGTGTCGGATTAATCGACTCCTGGATGGATTCAGCTCCTGGTATTTGCTTTATTGTTACTCGCTCCCCGGCGACACGAGGAGTCGTTCACTGTTTTTGTTGTCGTCGTTTTCGTTGTCAGCGGATTTTGGGCAAAACACAGCGATTAGTTTAATCCTGTGTTCCGTTATATAGCCGGTGTACTACGACGCGCCGCGTGTGGACAAAAACTCGGGAAAAACATCACCAGAAAACGGTATACCGGAGATACGATACGTATACGCGAAAACGCCATTAATCAAATGCTCGATAACGAATGAATGAATTTTTATTACGAAAAAGACGTTTTTTTAATTTAGTATATCACCAAATTGAAATTACGAAGAGATTTAGATGAAACTTGGCACACTTCTATATATATGCATCAAAAAGACTGTGTCAAATTTTTGGACCCTGGGTTTAGCTGTGAGTTGAGTAATTAGTAATTAATTTTTGCTAATTTAACATGGAACTCTTATGGGAACGATTGAATTTATCAAACATTTATCAAACTTATGAAGAGATATCTACGAAACTTTTTGTAATAGATTAAAAATACTTCAGCTTTATGTGAAACTTTTCAGAATGTCACTTCATCTTATATATTAAGCCGTGAATCTTATATATTAAGCCGTGAATCTTATATATTAAGCCGTGAAGTCAACAATTCTTTCTTAAATTCTTGCTTTTCCCCAAAATTCTTGCCAAAATTCCCTAAAAAAAAAAAAAAA
>CACVKI010140714.1:0-17225 GCA_902732785.1 Trichogramma evanescens | reverse complement strand
GTAAAATTTCAATCAAAACTGTGCAAATATAATTGTGTCTTACCTGGATCTAGTGTTTCTAACTATCATTACATTGGTACTTTATTTTATCAGACCGCTCCTAACTTCTACTCTTCGTTAACTTTTTGCTCATTCAACGAACAGTCGAAATTTTTATTTACGCCTTGTCTTGTTTGAATTAAATAATAATTTTTTGTTTGTGGCGAGCGCTTCGTTGACAATTGGATTTTTTATAAACGTCAGGTAATAATAGGCGATCCTAAGTTTATCAAATACACCCGGTTCAAAGATTTTCATGAATTATGAGGCTCTTAATTGATGTAACTTTTTTTTCATACTTTCTACAAGTCTATTTTAACTGATCTTCAATTTTAATTTTTTGAGTTTTCAATAATCAAACTGAGCGTTTAGATAGATAAATGCAGGTGGCTAGAAAGGTAAACAGAGATCTTTTATCCGTCTATGGCATTTGGAAATGACGTATAGGTAGCAGCAGCGCGGGGGTGTGACAATAAAAGCTAAACGCCCAACGATGCGACACAATGTCTTTTTTCACCTTACGCGTCTCTCTGCGTGTATCTCTCTTCTTTACCGCAAGCTTTCGAGCTTTCGTGCCTTTTTTGGAATTTATTCATTACTTTGCCTTTTCGATGTACACGCAAGCACACATAAAGCTCAAGAACTAGATGGTTATAATGGCGGCTGTACCTCATCGATGAATTTCAAACCGAGTGATAACTGCATAACAATATCCTCCCCCCGAAAGAAAAGCGCACAATTGCTCGTGAATAAACATTATACACGCGCCTCTATAGCGGCTCTATGCTATACGCAAGCTCGCATTGAAAGCATAATAATTCATTCGTCGCGGCGTGTGTATAACCAGCGAGGACTTTTTCTTTCTTTTTCTCTCTTTCTTTTTTTTTTGTCCCAAATGAACAACCAATTTATTTCTTGCGCTCTCTCTCTTTCGCTTAATAAAGGCGCGCGTATAGGAGAGCTTTTGTCTCTTTCAATTTAAAGGAGCTTTCGCGGGACTCGCACGCACAATGGAGCGAGTGAGCGAGCGAGAGCGAACGATATCTGAAGTTGACGTTTTATGCGAGCACGCGCGCGCACTCGTTGAAGTAAAGGAACGAGGAGGAGAAGAAGGAGGTGGAGGTGGAGGAAAAAATACGTATTCGCGCGCATAATGCACGTATGATGCATGCACCTGAATGCAAAAAAAGAAAGAAGAAAAAGAAAAATTCCTCTCTCTCGTTTTGTAATGCTCGCCCATAATAATAAACGCACAACACACATACACGCACACACACACGAGCTTTTAACGTTCGAGTCGCGCGCGGGCGCGTGCTCCACATATACGCACGCAATCAAAACTTGAGAATATATATCGAGCTGTGCCGCCGTAGGTTCTTGTTCTCTCTCTCTCTCTCTCTCTCTCTCTTGTATATAGAAGAGAGAGAGAGAGTAGCAGCTACTGACTGGCAGCCGATTAAGCCATCGTTCTCTCTTGTCGTCGTCGTCGGAGATCGAATATCGAGGGTTTCGATAATGAGAGCCGAGACTCGTGGCGTGTGCTTGCAGCGCGCATGCGAGAGGGTGGGTGCGGAGAACAATCGAGCGCCGTCGTCGTCGTCGAGACTCCGGGCGTTTATATGAAAAAAAAAAAAAAATATCATTGCCGTTCTCGGGGACCTTTACTCCCCCCTCGCGTTAATGTGTGTGCGTGTGTGTGTGTATTATAGTTTCGATGAGCTTTCACTGTGGTACCGTACGACAACAATAACAAATCGATATATAAGCCCAGAGAATTCGACGACGACGCGACTCGAGGAGTAGCCTGTGTGTATATAGGCTCTTTACTACGACAACAACTTTGTCCGCGTAAGTCGCGTACACTCGTTTTTACGACTTTTCTCGAGGAGGAGGCAATCGCGGGGGGGTACTACTGTCGCATTTGTATACTTTTTATTTAGGGGACAGAGCTTCAATTAGCGCGATCCCTCGTATACATACATTAGAATTCAATCATTCGAATTGATGATTCATTTATTAATTTTTATATTATCATTAAAACGATCGTAAAAAAAAGCTCTCGCGATTTCGCTGAATATTATTACACGACGCACACGACTGCTCGCGCGCGCGCCGACCTATCTGCGCATTAAAACTGATTGCTGTTTTACCCAGCGTCATGCGAGAGAGCGACGATGGAGAATTAATATAAAAAAATAAAATGCAGAGAGAGAGATGTAAATATATATACAGGATCTAACTGCTGCCGAGGCTCGAGTCGACGCGCATACGAGTACCCTTGGGGTGTGGCAGCAGCATCAGCAGCTCCTCTAGTACAGTACACAGTACATACAGGCGACGAAAGTCGACGACGAAAAATAAAAGGGATGAATCCTCGCGGGTTTTGCGCGTGTACACCCAGCGAGAGAGAAGCACAGAGAGAAGTAGGGAGAGAGAGAGAGAGAGAGAGAGAATGATTAAAATAACGAGGCTGCTAACTCTCCTGCGCTGCGCTGTATATATTCTCTTGCGAATAACCGTGTGTGTATATATGTGTGTTTTTACAAACTCTCTCTCTTTTGCGCGCGTATTATTATATATTATTTCATCTACTACTCCTCGTAATGTGCGTCGAGCGAGAGATATAATACTTTGGGAGTTCCGTGCGCGCAGACGACGACTACGAGGAGGACGAGGAGGATTTTATATTTATTTTTTTTTGTTCGCTCGTTTTCTCATTGCCGTGTGTTTTGTCTTTATTGCTTTTTCTGGGTCTTGTCACTTCTGTATTAATCTTTCTCTCGTCCCAATGCGTCGAGTGTGTGGGTATATAAGTGTATATATGATACGTGTACGTATCTTGGCACAGCGTGTTCGAGCTTTTAGAGCTTTTTTATTTTTTTTTTTTTTTGTAGTAAGCACGAGAATACTCGTGATTCGGGTGGATTTGAGGAATTTATCGTACGTGTGTCTTTAGAGTCAATTAATGGCTGTTAGTAAAAATAATGTTCCATAATTATTGCGTTATTCCACATTATTGGGAAGAGCTTGGGATTCAATGCATTTTACAATGTAAAATTAGGCATTGAAATTAAAGTAACGAATATGCTTTTTTTTTAAATTGGTAATTTTAGTTAAAAATTAACAAGGCATGAATATTGATTTAATTTTTGATCATAATTAATGCCAGCCGGTCACCGCTAGATGTCGAGTACCTTCGTCTGCAAGTGGCATAGTGAAAATAATTTTATAAGTCCAAACGTTGTTTTTTCAAAAATTAGTGTGTTACCCTAATTATCGTTCTAATATTGATTTATTTTGCGCATTAATTGTACGATAATGCATGAAAATTCAATGGGAATTAATGTTAGTCTCCGACGCTAGATGGCTACGGTACTTTTATCTGTGTATACCTGCAAGTGGCAAAGTGAAAGTAATTGTATAAGTAAAGCTATAAGCAAGTTTTAAAAGCGAACAAATATATGAATATTTTAATTGTAAATATTAATTTCAACGTAAATATATTTTTCACATTGGCGCGCACTGCGCCCACCCTACGACTATACGAACTATTATATACCACAATAAACTGCTCAAACAGAGAGGCAAAGTAAAAATCGGTATATACGCGCGCGCGCGCGCGCACGCATCATATGCCAGACTGATCGTTATAATTATAATGCGTATACCAGATATATTATTATATTAAGCTCGGGAGGAAACGAGGCGAACATCGTCGTCCTCGAGTCATTGTATCGCGTCTTTGCCCACGCAAGATCGAGCTTATATACTAATACGCGCTCGGCGGCGGTGGCGGTGGCCCCATTATACGGCCCCATAATGAAGAAAGCTTCTCTTCCATCTCTCTGGTATATATAGCCGAGCAATGGGCTCGTCCGCGTTTCGCGCGCGACTACACACTTGTATATACCGAAGGAGCAGCAACAGAAGCAGTGATATAGTCTCCGCGGGGGGTTGCTGCACGACTAACGCGGGGGTAGTCCGGGTATACACTAAACAATATTGTGTCGCGAAACAATGTTTGACGCTAGCTCGCGACTATACCGTGTGTTAATGCCGGAGAGAGAGAGAGAGAGATGAAACTGTTTTCAACGAACCGCCAAAGCCGAGAGACACCCTTTTGGGGCACAACAACGCGGCTTTTTGTTATATTGCTATACACACTGCTCTACGCGCGTATTAGGTCGTTTACGCGACAGCTTACACACGCGCAGAGGCAGACGCAGAGTCACGTGGGATTTGTTTTTCTTTTAATGAAAGAAAAAAAAACAGCCTCGCAAAGAGAAAAGCAAAAAAAAAGAATATATATCGGCTGGCTGGCGGGGGCAGTGATTTATCTACATTAGCGATTGCCGAACGTGATCATATATGCGTTTTCTATGCAAAGCGAGGCGATCGCGTACGACAATGGACGCGATCCGAGAGAGAGAGAGAGAGGAAAAATAAAAGCGCGCACGTAAGGATGAAAGGCGAACAAGGAAAAAATAGCGTCGAGAGTTGAGTATGTGTGTGCGCCGTAGAAAGAAAAAGTCGATACAATGCGTTCGCTCTTTTCTCAGCCTCGACGAAAAAAAAAGGTCGACTTTCCTTGTGTGATACATTGCCGCATTGAGGCTCTCTGCGTTGTATGCCATTGTGTCCAGCTCGTGCCCAAGAGAGAGAGAGAGAGAGAGAGCTTCAGAAGAAGAAGTAAAAAAGAAGAAGAAGTAGAAGCCGAGCCGAGCGAAGGAGGCAAAAAATCTCCCATTCAGCTTTTAAATTATTTCCCATCTCATCCCCGATACATGCTCGATGTTTCCTCTATTTTCTCTATCGACTCGCGTGCAAGCACACACGCATACGCACACGTGAAGAAAAAAAAGAACACGCGTACGTGCACTTGCGCGCCTCGAATTCGCTTTAAACTCGAGCTCGAACATTGTTCGCGCTCGTGACGAAATACTTTTTTTGCATACGTTTAATGAGAGTCAAACATTCGTATCGGATAAGAGAATAAAGAAGCCCGCGATAGCCGTAGAAGAAAATCGTACGAGAAACAATTTGGAGATGATAGTACGATTTAATCTTATGACCTTATTATGTCATCTTAACAGGTGAAATGTAATTTTTGTTAACTCAGCTGTGCGTGCATTTATAATCTCGTAATAGATTTCTATGGTGTATATATGCTAATTTTGTTACGTAGCGTATTAACTACGCAACAAAATTATCACGACCAAAAGAATTTTATCTAAATTTTGTCAATTTTTAAAATGCTTCGATCTTAGCCTATTTTTATTACATCGAGACGAATTTTTTTTCTCGATTTTTTGGACATTTTTTTCTCTTTAAATCCGTATGTACTGTGAATGGGTTCGAGTAAATTTCGTGTTACCAGTAGTATTTGAGCGCAACACTAAAAGTTGCTGAACTTTGTCTATCAAAATCTAGCATACACCATTGCAAAGTACTCTTTTCAACGAGTAATTTAAAAAAATATATATAGCTCTAAACGATTATTATTGCCGCTTATAGTTCGTTTTAAAGGTACGATTTGTGTACGAAAAATGTCCAATGATCGAGTCGATTTCAGCACTCTGCGTACTTTGAATGGTAATTGAGAGATGTTAGGATAAAATAGCATTTGAAAATTAACAAAATTTCGATAAAATTCGTTGGGTCGTGATAATTCCGTTGCGTAGTGTAGATATGTAAAACGTACGAGATAAATACGCGGAAGATTAATCTTTTCTTTATCTTACGCGCCCGCATTATGCGAGAAATGTAGTTCGTAAACACAGACCAAAACACAGACTCAAACACAGACACAGACTGATGATTGACTGATGATTTTTATCTCGTGTACTGTCTCGAAAGATGTAAAAGTTTCGTAGTACAATATCGCGAACATATGCGATCGATCGTTTTTCTCCTTATTTTTCAATCATCCCTTCGCGAAGAGTAGTATATGTAGCAGGAGGAGACGACGACGTCACAGTCGACGAAAAGAAGAAAGAGAGAGAGAGAGGAAAAGACGAAACAGGCGCGAGTTATATAATGCGCATGTACACAATACGCAGAGAGAGAAAGAGAGTTGCGTATTCCGGTGTGCGCCTCGTGTGCGCAAAGGTGTACACAAAGGGTGGTAACAATAAGAAGCACCGCCCCGAGATATTGAAACAATGGAGGCCGAACAATAGGAGCCTCCGCTGCCGGTGCCCACCGCGCCGTTCTGACTGCCCAGGCCTGCCTGCCTGCCTGTCTGCAAATTTCAACTTTCGCTCTCTCTCTCTCTCTCTCTTTCGCCCACGCGCGTATGTATATCCGATCGAAATTATTACGTTGTTATCATTATTATGGCTCGCTCTCTGTGTACCTTAGCAGAATATTTTATAACGCAAAATTTGCAGCTCGTAATTTTATTTATATTACACTTATCTATTCTGGCTTTCCCGAAATAATCCAATTCGTCGGTTTGCCTTCACTCGAACCTCGCACAGAGTCGATTTTACAACGACAATGATAACGAGCTTCTGCGCGGACTGCAACTGCCTTTTTTTCAGCTGTATATAAATGCTGTAGTTGCGTGCCTTCGCAGGGGGTCGAGCCGTCGTCCTCTCCTCGCCTCGCCTCGCGCGGAGAATCAAAAAATTAATTCCGACCATGGACGCGTCGTTATTGTATACACGATTTTGCAAAAGACGAGCTGAATATAATAATAATAATGATGATGATAAAAAAATACACGTATATAAAGCTATAACGGATACGCGGGCAGCAAAGAGAAAGAAGAAGACAGTCTCTCTCTCTCTCAAGGCTCAAAGGCAATAATAAAAGAAACTTTAGAGCGTTAATGCGAGTCTTTCTCTCTCTCTCTCTCTCTCTCTTTTCCTTCACTCTTTTTCAGGGATAACAATGCTCCGCGCCGGTCCACGAGAGAGAAGCTGCAGGGCATTTACCTTCGTATGTGTGTGTGTGTGTGTGTGTATGTGAAGATCGTTTTACGAGTCCGCAAGCGCAACGCAGCGTGGCGTACGAGTAGTAGCCACCACCACCACCACCACCACTACTACTACTACTACTTACCTTTATTACTGTATGTATGTATGTATGTATATACGGTCGCGAAAAACCGGCAGCTTTCTGCCTGCTACCGCGCGCGCGAAATACACAAACGGATGAAAAGAAACGGGCTAAACTCGTGTGCTGCTGCTGCTGCTGCTGCTGCTGAAAAGAGAGGAGTGTCTCGAGCAGAGAGAGCGCGCAACACTCACTCGAGTCTCTCCTTTTGACAGAGAAAAAGAAGCAGCATCCACCACACACACCGGATGGACACTCCATTGAATATATCTCCTCTTCGCTTATATGTACCACCATCACCACCACCCCGAGGACGACGACCATCGCTCGCTCGCTCGCGTCTTCTTCTCTCGATCGGGGGTCGAATATAATATAGAATGCGGCAAAGGGATATATAATATATATTATGTATATTCGAGCGCCGGACTTTGAGAAGGATACATACATATATAAGAAAGGAAAGAATGAATGAATGAAAAAAAAAGGGTATGATGTGCTGCTGCGGCTGTACGTGCAAAAATTTAGTAGTCGGCGCGCAAACAATGTCCACTACTACTGCAGCAGCAGAAATCGTGACAATGTGTACACACAAGGAAAAATTGCGTATATATATATATAGTTTATTATAATATCGCAAACAATGTACAACTCTCTTGTGTGTACTCCTCACTTTGAGTTCCTTGCTCTAGAGTCGCCGAGAGTTAAGTAAGGTGAAAGAGAGAGACCTAGAGATACGTGTGTGTGTGTGTGTATTCCAACTTGCTGACTTTTGTCTACCTCGTGTGTTCCTCTCCTCTTACTTCGCGGCGCGTTTATGTAACGTTATGCAACAATATTACATTATGTACACACACGTGAACTCGTTATTTCGAGATGCTGCGCAGTAGAGAGACACACACACATTGTATATAATGCAGCGCTTTTGAGAACTTCCTTCCTTCCTTCCTTACTTTTTTATCTCTCTCTCTCTCTCTCTCTCTCTCTCTCTCTCTTGTTGTTGTTGTTCTTTTCTTCTCTCGGCCGAAAGATACAGAAGAATTTCACTTATGAACTTCTCTCTCTTGTGCGATATATATTGTATAAATAGCGTTTGTATAACAATATGTCCGAGGGCAGAGTACATTATGTATTATATAGCTATATACGGTCAACGGGGCTCGTACAATGCGCACAAGTTCGTTATTTCGATATGTACCGAGAGCTTTTTTTTTTATCATTCTTATTCTTCGCTGCCTTTGGCTCGAGTGTTTGAGCTAGCTAATGTAATTCAGCCAGTGTATGTGTGTGTGTGTGTGTGTGCATACGATGCGAATACGATACGCCTAATAATGAAATTTACCGCGTCGTCTTGTGCCCGACTTGGTTGGGAGAGAAACGTACCGTAATCAAGTCGATTGCTTCGCAAATTCTTCGATTAAATGCCCCCAAATGACCGGAGAGAGATCTTAACTCCGTCTCTATCTCTCTCTATCTCTCTGGATTTAATACCGGAATCGTATTGGCGGTCACGCGCGAGCACACCCCCTCGCGCAGCAAACCCGTCGTACCCCGAATATAATACCATTATGTCGCGTGAGTCGCGCTACACGAAAAAGGGATTGCACTCGGTCTATAGCCCCCGACTAATTGAAATTTATATGGATATCGATGTAGTGGCTCTGATTTTAAGAATAAAATTGTACTTTTGCGTAGAAAAATGATGAGCGAATGATATTTCGAAATTCGTTTGGCGCGGATTTATCGTGACCAAAGCTGGGGTTCGTTTTGATTATGAGCTTTTCTGATTCCATCGACAGATAAAGCATTGCGAAATCGCAGGTGGCAGAAAAATCTCCGATTAGCATAAAGACGAAACATTTTCGAAGAGACTCGTGAACGCAGCGATTAGATTTATATACGGCTTACCTAGACGCGACCAGACCTCCATCTCTGCGCCGAGGCGCGAGCTTGGCTGGATGGAGGTGCGCACTCGAAGAGTTTTATTACTCGGATGCCTTTTTTATAATCTATACTCGGCACTGGCTTGCCGGCCCCTCTGTACGAGTCTTTCACCGCGTTGAGCGTTGCGGCTCGGAGTTCGGCGCGCTTGAGGGAGGGTCCTCGGATCGTTGTACCGCGCTGCAATACCTCGTTTTATTCAAATTCATTTATTTTTGATGCCGCTAGATTGTGGAGCAATCTCGCGGCACGGTTGCGCAGTGCTCCTACCCTGGGTGCCTTTCGGAACCTATTGCATCACTATCTGAACTCACGCGCGTAATCGCACAACTACATTCATTCACTCGTATTTTCATTACTTTATAAGTCGTTATCTTACCTAACTGTAACTCAAATACTACACTATATACATGATTTTTGTTATAATTATTTTTGTTATCTCTTTGTTTGTCGATTGTTACTATATTGTATATACTATATTACTTTATAACTAGTCTTAAGAAAATCTATATATTTTAGCCAAATCCAATGCCATTACAATATGTAATGTATATTTTTTATATTTTTATATATTTTTTTCTTTCAATAGGTATTCTACAGCTACTTTACATTCCTACATTTTTGCTTTTTTGTTTGATGTTTTTTTTTTTAAATTTTTGTAAACGTTGTATTAAACTTGTAATGTTTTGTGGCTTACGGCAAGGGCTAGCCAAATAAATCGTTAAAAACCTAAAAACCTACAAAAAGGTCTAACGGTTGTCGTTTTCTATATTTCTCAGAGCTTCAAGCCACAATATCTCTGCTATCCCCTTTAAACTTCAATCGGTAAATAATTAATTTCGTCTCCTTCTTTCTTCCTCTCGAGCGACCCATCAAATTAATTTTTTTAAATAAAAAATTTGGTTATCGATAGGCGTGTGCGTGCGTCATATTTAATAACGTTACAGCAACGATCGTACGACATGCAGAGCAATACGTATACAATGCATTATAGCATCTATCCCGTACATTACGGTGGTGAGGTGAGGAGGTATAGGGGACAACGATCTCCGATGTGTATTGTGTACGTGTATGCATATGCATATAGATAGCCGAACTATGTGCACTTATTGTCATCGAGAGCAAACACGTATACCATGTACACACTGCAGCACTGTAATATGTGCAGTGAGCGTTCGGGCGCTCGACACAACGGCAGCAATAGCAGCAGCAGCAGCAGCAGCGGAGAGAACAATCGCCAGTGCGAGTCTCGCCCATTTGCCTCTCGACAAGTGCCATCACAAAGCCAAAGAGAGACACAGAGAGCCACGACCTCCAGCGATTCAATGCGTTGTATGTGTAAATCGTACACGTACACATACATACACGTACGAGTGCAAGCTCATATACGTGTAAGCAGCTCCTCTCAGCAGGAGGGCAGACTACGTCGAGCTACCACCTCGTCTGGTTTCGAACGAGCGGCGGGAATATTCAATTTTGCTCGATTAGCCCTGCTGCTTCTTCTTATTGTGTGTTATTGCCGATGTAACTAGATACGCGTCGCGTATAGCGGCGAGCTTGTCTTTTTTACGATATACGCGCGCTGACCACAACAGGCCGAGGCCTCGAGGCTTTTGTCAGCTCGTCCGTTTAATAAAGCCATTTTTATATTACGCATGCGAATGTACACCCGAGAAATTGCCCGATGAGAATGTCTCTCTCTCTCTATCTCTCTCTCTTTCTCTTTTGCAGGTGGGGGGTACACGTAGCATACAAGTATTATGTTTGCTCTTCACTTTTTTTTTTTTATTTTTTTATTTGAAGAACTCAAAACTTCAAAGATGGACGAGAACGCGGGCACGGCGATGCGTATACGCCGCGCGCGAAAAGGCTAGAGCACGTTAAGAAGCTTCTAGGACATCGAGTAGCCCCGCTGATGGAGAGACAGAGACTCGTTATTCGACTTGCTGCGTATATATTAATATAGAACAAACACGACGACGACGACTCGTTTTCTCTCGTTTTTACGCATGCTTCGATTAACAAACGAGTGCAGCCCGACGCGAATTTATGAATATTTCATAATACTTCAAAAATAGATGTATCCAGTGTGTAGTCTCTATGAGTAATTCGAGAAAACGTAAAACGAAAAACAATCGTCTCACTTGGAGCAGAGATTACCCGATCGTGTCATGGCACGACGCAGCGAATTTGCACAAGTGAATGCATATTTACATACTTACGTATAACATGAATTTATGCATTCAAAGCGAGGATGTACTTGCGCGGTCAGATATACTATGCATCGAGTGGGCTGAATTATCGCTACTTGGAGAACTTTTTTATCGACGATTGCAGTTGACGAAATCAGTTGTACGGATTGTTCGTCTGTGTTGATGAATAATTATTATTGGTTCAAGACCAGGATCTACTCACGTATACATGGGAAAGCAGACACTTTAAGAAAAAATGATGAATAATATGTCGAAAGATCGATTCAACAGCAAAACATTAGAGAATTAATTCAAGACGAAAAAGTGAAATAATTTTATTTTATGTACGAAAATTCAATCAAGTATTTTTTATAGTCACAGCAAAGTATATAACAGTTTGAGATATGTTCTTGTTCAAAATTAAGTATGTGATTGCAGAAGTCTTCATTCGATTCGAATGGCGCCGGAAAATTCTTACGCTGCTAAGGTTTGCTTTGATTATGTACTATCGCAATGTGTTTTATGAGTACATTCTTGTATCCAAATGATTTGTGACAAATCTCACAATCGAAGGGTTTGATGCGATCGTGTACTGCATTTGTGTGAACATTAAGTTGGCCTTTGTGTGAAAATTTTTTGTGACAAATTTCACAATCAAAAGGTTTGCTATGATTGTGTACGAAATTTATGTGACATTTGAGGTCACTCTTTTGAGAAAATGATTTGTTACACGTTTCACACTCAAAGGGTCTATTACAATCATGTACAGCATTCGTGTGTTTTTTGAGGTCACGATTAATAGCAAATTATTTTTGACAAATGTCACATTCGAAACCTTTGATTCGATTGTGTACTGCATTGATGTGATAATTGAGATTACTTTTTTGTCCAAATGATTTGTGACAAAAATCACACTCGAATGGTTTGTTTCGATCATGTACTACATTGATGTGTTTATTGAGGTCACTTTTTTGTCCAAATGATTTGTGACAAATCTTACACTCAAAGGGTTTGCTCCGAATATGTACTGCAATAATGTGAAATTTAAGGGTATCCTTGCGTCCAAATGATTTGTGACAAATCTCACACTCAAAGGGTTTGATACGATCATGTATTGCATTTATGTGTCTATTGAGGGTTCCCTTATCACCAAATGATTTGTGACAAATGTTACATTCGCAGGGTTTTATCTGACTATGTACTGAATTTGTGTGTCTATTGAGACTACCTTTTAGCCCGAATGATGCATGACAAATCTCACATTCATAAAGTTTGCTCCGGTTATGTACTGAATTTATGTTATTGATAAGGATATCCTTGCGTCCATATGACTTATGACAAATTTCACACTCGAATGGTTTTTCCTCGCTATGCTTTGAATTCACTTGATTGTTAAGGTGTTCTTTGCGGCTGAATGACTTATGGCAAATTTCACATCCATAGGGTTTGCTCCGGCTATGTACGGTCTTGACGTGACGTTTGAGGTGACTTTCACAATCATATGCTTTATTGCTCTTGTGCTTTATCTTACTTCTCAAACTCACTTCTCCTTTAAATGTTTTTTGGCTCATTTTATACTCATAAGTTAATTTGGTCTGAGACGTTTTTCTTAAATTGTTCACCTCCTTGGGCTCACCACATTTCAATCGAAAATTGGGTTGTAATTGACAATTATTATCATGATCGAATTCTTTTTTTGTCAAAATCATCGAATCTTCACCTTTTAAATAATTGTTCTGAATTTGATTTTCTATTTTCACAATGGATGGATAACTTTGATGCTCAGTTTTGCAAATGGTAGTCTCTAAAGACTTCGATTCAGGTTTCACATTCTTGCACTCAAATTCAATGAACATATTTTCATTTATGTCACTGGTCTGTTGTTCGTTTTCTATTTTTACGATGGGTTGAAAATTTTGATGCTCCGATTTGCAGATGATAGCCGGTACAGATTTCAGTTCATATTTAACATCTTTGCACTCAAAATCAACAAATATTTTTTCATTCAACTTTTCCTGTAAGATCATAGCCTCATTCATTTGATTGGCCTTGAAAATGAAAATTGTGTAATAGTTTTTGATTTTTGAAAAACAGAGCATAATTTTAATTATCAAACTTACCGGTTGTTCATAAAATGGCAGTGTTCTGAAGTTTTTTACTTCGCAAGAGTCCACTGCATCGAAAATATTATCGTCACCTGCATCTGGCCAAGTATCTTCTTGTCCAAGCTCTTCTTTCACTCTAAAGAGTAATGATATTTGATAAGGCAATCGTTTCAAAATATATAATGGCACGATAAAAAAAAGTAATACCTAATTATGTTTTCTCGGCTATTCATCGCTCGTTTGATTATATGCAATCACTGTGAATTTTCACTTCATACGCAGAAAAAATATATTTGAGGTTATACGCCTTGAGTAGAGACAATAACACTGTTATACGTGTACCTTGATTACACGAATTTGTAAACACTAGCTCTTTGCTACGCCTGAATACACTACTCGAATATTAGCGAGGATATCCCACGATAATTGTTATAGCTCCTTGGCGAAATTTTGCCCCCTCCATCGTCGACTGGCCATATGCAGTTTCGTACTGTAATACATAGAGGGACTCGCGTGTCATTAAAACTACTCCGAAATTCTAGTGAAATATCATTTATCCAGGCGGAGAATTAGCTTACCCATAGAAGCGGTATATTTTGAGAAAAATTCACATGAAACAGAAATACAACGGTATTTTGCACAGATGATATTAGAAACGAAGTTCAATCAGTCATTGGAGCATCAGGGGGTAGTAAAATATTGGCGACAGTTGCATCTATAATTATAAAAAATATATCTCTACCTTTATTTTCTTTTGTATTACTTTTATTGGCATTAATTATATTTTATTTTATTTTATCCTCTCTTCAAAAAGTGATGTCATCGCAATAAATTTGTTGTGTTTGGTCGTTTGAATCGTTGCGATGGCACCCGAGTTTTCAACGATCTGGTGCTTGCGAAGAATGTTGAATGGTGGCTATTTATGTTACCAACCAATCATTAATCAAATTTTTATTACTTTTGAACCAATAGTGTCGTCAAGCGCGTTGAATAGGGCTCGTATATAAAAAATAATTGAAGCGCGAAATATTATCTAGTTCCACGATGCGCCTTAACCTTTAGGTATTATTTTTACATTCGTGAATGAATTCATACATTCAGCGTGTGGATATATTTACGATATTTTCATTGGGTGAGATTAATTATTACTATTTGCAGAGCTTTTACATCTACGATTGTAGTTATAAAATCTTCCTCGTTTACGGAAATCGGCTTTCGAGGTTGTCCAGCAAAATTAATGAACAATTATTGATTCAAGGTCAGGATCTACTCGTATACCAATAGGAAGCAAAAATTTTGTCAAAAATGATGAATACAATGTCGAAAGTTCAGTTCAACAGCAATACTTTAAAAAAAGAATTCAAGAAGAAAAAGTAAAATAATTTTATTTTATGTACGAAAAGGTGGATCAAGTATTTTTCACAGTCACAATAAAATAAATAACAATTTTGCGATATTTTACAATTTTTCAAAAAATTAAATAATATCAATGTAAATCTTGTCAAAAATTAAGTATCATACTAATGTTATTGCAGACATCTTCACTGGGTTCAAATGGCTCCGGGAAATTTTTACACAGCTTTTTTGCACTGTAGGCTTGCTTTGATTATGTACTTTCGCAATATGTCTTTTAAGTACATTCTTGTATGGAAATAAGTCGTGACAAATTTCACATTCGAAGGGTTTGCTCCCATTATGTACTGCATTTATGTGAGTTTTTAGATTACTTTTTTGTGTAAATAATTTGTGACAATTGTCACATTCAAAGGGTTTGTTCTGATTATGAACTATCTTTACGTGGTTTTTAAGATTACCTTTTAGTCCAAATGATTTGTGACAAATCTCACACTCGAAGGGTTTGTTGCCATCGTGTACTGTACTAATATGAGATTTAAGATTACTTTTTAGTCCAAATGATTTGTGACAAATTTCACATTCGAAGGGTTTGCTCCCATTATGTACTGCATTTATGTGAGTTTTTAGATTACTTTTTTGTGTAAATAATTTGTGGCAATTCTCACATTCAAAGGATTCGATCTGATTATGTACTCTATTTATGTGAACTCTGAGATTATCTTGTAGTCGAAATGAATTGTGACAAATTTCACATTTATACGGTTTGTCGCAATTATGTACCGCATTTACGTGAATCTTGAGATTACCCTTGCTTGGAAATGATTTGTGACAAATGTCACATGTATATGTTCTAATGTTCTTGTGTTTCGCATTAATACGTCTTTTTAGGCTCCTTCTTCCTTTGTAAAGTTTTTCACTTGTTTTACATTCAGAAGATAAAACGGTCTTGGACTTTTTTCTAAATACTCTGACGTCCTTATTTTCATTAATTTTCAATCGAGGAGGTACTCGAAATTGACAATTATTATGATAATCGAAACCTTTCTTTATCAAAATCATCAGACTATTTTCGATGAAGTAATTTGTGTGAATTTGGTTTTCTATTTTCACAACGGGTAGACAATTTTGGTGCTCAGTTTTGCAGATTCTCGTCGGAGGAGACGTCATTTCAGATTTAACATGTTGGCACTCCACATCAATGAATATTTTTTCATCGATCTTTTCCCCTAACGGCATAACCTCATTCGTGCTATTTGCCTAAAATTAAAATTGTGTAATAGGTTTTGACAGCTGTAAGTTGTAACACAATTAAAATCATTGAACTCACTGGTGATTCATAAGAAGTGAATGCTCCAAAATTTTTGACCTCACAAGAATCGAAACCATCGTCGTCATCTGCATCTGTCCAAGTATCATTCGGTTCCTCCTTCACTCTAAAGAATAATAAAACGTGGATGATATGATTGTCAAAGAAAGAAAATCATCGCATGCGCAAAAATTTCATACCTAACTGTTACCTCTCTGCTTTCCATCGTTCGTTCGATTATACGTGTGTGATCACTGTGAATTTTCACGAAATACTCCGAGACAATGTTCGAGGTTATGTGCCTTCGAATTCGGCAATTTGTAAACACACTTTCTTACCTTACACAAATTCCTCGTTAGCGACTGAGAACTCACTTACTCTTATATTTGCGAGAAGAATAGCAGATACCGCGATTGCGTTAGCTCCTCGTCGACGCTATTCCGGCCCTCTACCGTCAAAATAGCGCACTTGTGTGTGTGTATCGATGAGAATCAATCGCATGTCATTAGAACTAAACACCGAAATTGTAATGAAAATCTCATTCGTACAGGCGTTGTAAATTGGCATTGGCGGGTCTCGGGTATGCGGTCTCTGCAGCGCGCTAAAAGTTGCCATTTATGAAAAAAAAAAAACAATGCAGATTACGCGTGTATACGGAAGCTCCTAAAGCGAAGGTTTAAGATCGTATATAGGTGTAGTTGTACATCGCTCGTGCAAAATCGATTTACGAGCTCGCGAGCGCAAATAATCGGACTTATATATACTCGAGCTCTGTGCAGGGCACGCACCTACGCAACAGCAGCAGCAGTAGCCGAGTCTCTCTCTCTCTCTCTCTCTCTCTCAGTTGCTGCTCGCGCGCGCATAATTCAGACTCGACCAAGCAGGCAGATTATGGAAATAGAGTTCGCCTGTACACGGATATCTATATGTATATATTTTCGCGCAGTAAGAGAAATGCTATATACCTATAGGTAGGTACAGCACAGTGTGTTGCCATGCCGACCTGCTGCTACTACTACCTATATATATATACTAGGGGGGCTCCGCCCCCCTGCTCGCTCCGCTCGCCAACCCCCCGACTAAGTTTAACACTTAAATAAAAAAAATTAATGATATTTTTAATAATAAAATTTTCAATTATATTACGTCCTCGCTCTCCTACATTACCAATTGTAGTCGTCGTAGACGGCCCCGACTTCACGCATTTTAGAGACCCTGAAAGGTTTTGAA
>CACVKI010140709.1:0-14755 GCA_902732785.1 Trichogramma evanescens | reverse complement strand
GAGAGAGAGAGAGAGAGAGAGAGAGAGAGAGAGAGAGAGAGAGACATGTATCGGATCATCTCGCGTAAAGAGAGAGTCGAGCTATGTAGTATATAGCTACGTGGAGATAGGAGGCGAAATGCCTCCGAGGCAATTGGACTCTCTCTCTCTCTCTGCGCTGGGGGCTGCTTGCAAGCATTGAGTAAACTATGGGAATGATCGACCAACGCGCCCGTCTATCCAAAGGAAAATCAAAGTGCCCATGCTATGCTGTACGTGCCGTGCTAGATGCTATGCAGCGCTGCACTGTACTGCTGCCGCTGCTGCCGAGAGAGAGAGAAACGTTTATTCAGTTATATCCTTCGATTATCAATAGGCCGGCTGTTGCGCTCGGGCATACACATAGCACGCATACAGCACATATACACAGACGAGTATTAGTAGTAGTAGTAGTAGTGGTAGTAGCAGCTAGCTACGTAAATACATAAGCTCCTCCGCAGCGGTGTACAGCCCCGAGCTATAAGCACGAGTCTTGTTCCTATACCCAGCAGCAGCGGCAGACGGTGCAGACGCTCAGCTTGTTGCCAGCTTATATTTTTCATATAAATTTCATTAGCAGCAGCGAAGCCTCTCTCTCTCTCTCTCTCTCGCCTCTATATATATATATAATATATAGCATAGTAAGCGCAAGAGAGCATGAAAACTTTAACGCAGCGTTCGTAGTAGTTGTATAAGACGTCGATGAACACAACGCGACGCCTTAAGGCTAATAAACCTAAAGCTCGTTTCGCTTCGTCTTTTTTTTTTATATATCCGCGCGCGAGCGCGAGCGCGAAACTTGTGCGCTGGCGCTGCTGTACTGTGTATGATGGGAGCTGCCTTTGTAGCGGCTTTAAAGCTCGCGTAATTTAAACATTTTTTTTTATTTTCTTACAACATATACTCCTCGAATTTCGACAAATCACTCGGTTTATTAAGGAACTACGGCCTACCTGGCAAAATCAAATATTTTCTTTTTTATTTTACAAAGATCCAAGTTGGTCGAATGGGTTGGAAAAAGTATATTATAAAGCTTATATACGTAGACGCTGCTTGCAAGTAGTATATGTATAATATGTATAGCCCCCGAGAGTCAAAGAGGCGAGCTGCACAGAAAAGAGAGTCGCGCGGTCAATCCAACTTTCTCTAGGCAGCAGCAGCAGCAGCAGTCCGGCGCGCGCCTGGACGCCTCCTCCGGCTTGGCGGGGCTCTTTGATTTCGCGGCTCCTTAATTATCTCTCTCTCACTCGCTCGCTATAGCTCTTCGCAGCTCGCTGCAGCTCCCACTCATGCCTTGAAATTATTTCCAATTTGTGTGTGTTGCGAGCTGAGAACTAATTGACGACCTCGGAGAATATGTGTGTATATGTGTGTGCATGTGACTAGTGTGTATGGGTGCTATAATTGAAAAATTCGATGCCCTGTATAGACAAGACCCAATTGCAAGCCGAGAGGCGGCGCCGAGTTCGACAGGCTGATCTCATCGCCGAAATGACCTTCAACAGTATGCACACATCCCGAATCAACGACATCAGCCTGCTAACTCTGCCCTTGCAACCCTCCTTCGCTCTCCTCGTCCTCCTCCCGTAGACTTTTAGCTCTATTCAGAAGTGAAACATCAGCTAGCTCTCGACGTCGAAACAAGAGACTATATACGATAAATAGGGGATGTAGGTATTGGTATAGGTAGGTGGAGCGGTATAGACGCGACTTACAGCCTACCGCAATATAAGACATTCTTTACGTTCCATTGGCTGATATGATCCTGGGGAGCTGGCTGTGCTGCGAGCTGTAGACGACGCGAATATCTCGCATTCTTCGTGTTGCCTCGACTTCTCTCTCTCTCTCTCTCTCGCGAGTTGCTGCTGCTTACGAATTCGCATCGCAAAGCGATTAGGGGCTGCGATTTAATCTATTGTAAAATGTGCCAAGGAGCTAATGCGCATCGAGTGCTGGTGCGGTGCGGTGCGTTTATATCGTCTCGCGAAGTAGTGTAAGTATCTACTACACGCAGCGGGGTGAATTGCGATCGAAGCGATCAGACCGCGACTTTTGCTTTTTGTGCTCGATAATATAATGGATGATGCGCGCGTCTGCTGTTGCTGCTGCTGCTGCTTCTTCGCGGGGGGCAGCCAACCTGAAAGATAATATCTCGCGTGTATAGTTGGTGTAATTCGACTGTAGTGTATATATAGAGTCGAGCTCTCGCGATCGGCAATAATTCAATTTGAAATATCCTTCTTTCAGCGCGAGTTTTCCTTCGTTACGTACTACCCCCTTCGATATAATTTTATCTCTCTCACCCTCTCTTACTTCTTCTTTTTCCTAATCAGACCAATTTATCCGTTTGCAGCAGCAGCAGCAGCAGCAGCAGGTGGGGAAAAGTCCGAATAACGAAGAAACGAAAGAGTAAGAGCCTGGGACTCGTTCATAGGGCGTTTTAAAGTTAACTTTGGCCCGATCCTCTCTCCTGCCTAGAGAAAGAGGAGAAAACTTTCTCTGCGCGCCTCGTTCGCGCGCGCTCACTTCGCGCCCTTTTCACTGCCTGCACGCGCGTGTATAACACTCGGATTCGCTAATGACTCTTTGGATGCGCTGCTGTGCTCCTCTTCTTCTTCTTTTTTTGGTCTTTTTTCTTTCTTTTTTCTCTCTGTTTTCAAGCCATTGTTTGCGAAAATTTCCTCCCCCTCGTACGTTTCGTATTTATCGTCGTCGTAGTAGTCGCGGGCGGAGGAGGGAGAGAAAATTATGACGTGGAGGATCGATCGCTACATAGGAGGAGGAAAAAGAATAATCCAACGAGAAAGAGAGACAGAGAGAAAGTTGCATACATGTGCGCAGAAGAGAGACTTCACCAATATTGACCCATAAAAAGTGGGAAAAGAAAAAGGGTATTACGTAAGCGATATATAGATACACACACAGACAGACACACATGCCGCGCTGCGCTGCTGGGCGTTTTGTACGGATTCCCTACCCAATAATACACTATCAGCTTTTCGCTCTCTTTCTCTCTCTCTCTGGCATAAATAAATATTTTCATTCCTTCTGTCTTGCCCACCGCAAAAGTATATATATCTATCTATATATGGATACTTTACGTATGTACCACGTATATATTCCTTTCCTCTTTTTCGTCCTCCTCCTACTCGCTGCCTTCTTCTCCTTCGGCTCTAACCACCTTATAATATGTATTCCGGCGTTTTCTCGATTCTCCATTCTCTACGCACGAGTGATTATTTCGACTGCTGACTCGGCTGCTGCAGCTGTACTACTGCCGTGCTGAGATAGATACATGTATATAACTACGTACGTCGAGAGGAGAGAGACACGAGAGAGAATCGGGGAAAGAGAGAGAGAGAAAGACGAGAATTACCTACGGGGGCACTTTATTCCTTATTACGACGATTGGGATGATCCGGTCCCGGGTATTATGCGCGCACGAGAGATCTCTCGGCATTTGCTAAACAAGCTTGCGAAAAGCTATACACACACATGCTCGTAGTAGCACACACACACACACACATCTTCGAGGCTTCATTGTATTGTCACGCGCTAAGTGCCGAGTAATTATAAGCGTCACTGTAATTAGAAAGTTTCGTGCGCTGCGCCGTGTTGTGTGTTGGCTTACGCGTGGCAGCTTTACGTCTGAATTTTCGCGCACACCAACTACCACTAGGCTGCTTTTTACCCTCGGACGTTATTATTAAAAATTAGCCGCAAACAATTCCATGCCCGCCCGCAAAGAGTAGAATTAGAGGCAGAATTAGAGAAAGAGAGAAAAAAAAGCTCGCCACGACTCTGAAAATTTGCAAAACCGGAAGAATCGTGCAGTGCAGCGCGCGCGACGCGGCGCCCGTACCTACACACGCGATATTGCTCGTGAAAAATAAGTAAAGGGATAAAGACGCTCGCGCGCGTGTATGGGTGTACGTGTGTGTGTGTGTGTGTGTATGCGCTTGGTTCAGGAGGGATGATATCTCTCGCGCGAGCTTGCAAGCTTGCTAGCCTCGTACATATAGCTCTCAAGCGGAGCCATAAAAGCTGGGGGCGCGGTAGAGAAAAATGGCAAGAGCTTGGCTGCTGCTGCTGCTGCAGGCAGAGCAAAATCTCGGCACTGCACACTCGAGGCACTGCAAGCTCGTAGTAACTGTAGCTCGCAAGCTAGCATCGGTTATAGTGGCACACGGCTGAGCTCCACTTTTCGTCTGTACATCATTCATACGTCAAAGAGTTATGTAAGCAAGGTTCGCGCTCGCGCGCGATTTTCGACTATACATCGCCGAGCTAGTAGTAGTAGTAGTAGTATACCGCGAGCGATTTTTTCTCCGCGCGTGTATGAAAGCTTGCAGTAGCAGCGGCAGGAGGCGAAGGAATGAGAGAGAGAGAGATAAAGATAAGCTTTCGACTCTCTCGATGCTTTACAGCAGCTCGTGCATATATTTATTACTTTGAGCGTGTGTGGGTACGTTCCTTGGCCTATTAATATATATACCGCTGTATGTAGGATAACTCGTGTTGTGTACAGGCGCGGCCGCGAAGAGCAAGAAAACGCGCGCCACGGCGCTCGTTGCGTGTACATACAAACCCTTTCGCCCGCAGAAAGTTGCGCTTCTATCATAAACAGAGAGAGAGAGAGAGAGAGCCGAGGCAGGCTGCAAACCGCATCTGCACGCAAGCTCTCTCTCTCGCGGGCGTCAGCGTATACACGTAGTACGATGCAGCTTGCATGCAGATGAGAGAGAGAGAGAGAGAGAGCGAAAAAGCTTATACCCTCGCGAGGCGCAGTGCATCGCAACAATAACAACAATGTATAATAGTAAAATACGTTTTGTTATTTCGAAGGTTGCGCGAACAGCAGTTTTTCGGGGGCGAGCAAAAGAGAGATGGATATAGAAAAAAAGCGAAATGCGTGTGTCTGTGTGTGTGCTGAAATTATATTTTCAAAAACGCGCCGCACACAACTAAACTAACTAACTATCTCACTCTCCCTCTGTGGGCCTAGTATATAGCTCGAGCTCTAGACTACCTGCAGCGTGTCGCGCGCGCGCGTCATGCTCACCTAACTGCAATATTTTTCGTTGTAACGTGCACTGTGTGTGTGTGTAGCAGTAGCCAGAGCCTCCGAGCCGTTTCCTTCCCTCCCCGTGCGCGCGTCGTCGTCTACCTTGTTATCCGAGCTTTGCCAGCTAGCGCGCGCGCGCGTAGAGCTTTTTTCCTCCTTTATTTCATTTTCTTCTGCTCCTTCTTTTTTTTGTTTTTGACCGCAACGTCGGGAGCTTGTCAGACACCGCGTATAGCACGACCAGCAGCACCAACACTATTACACGCGCACGGTATACACACGACGCGCCGCGCGTTTTCCTCTTTCACATAAGCTTATATGGTCGTTCGCTTACGGCACCTTTTCGCACCGGCGCGGCGGGGGTCGTACATACACGCATCAAAGCTCGTTTTTTTCTCTCGCGCTAATTCGTTCACCCGGCGAATTACGATCCATATACGCACGTTATACTTTTTTTTTCTATCGAGCAGTAACAGCAGTAGCTAAGCAATTAAGCAAGAAACATTTTGGGCTTCTCTCTCTCAGGATCTCGTTCGCGAGAGAGATTGGCAAACTTACGAGAGAGCCCCTCTCTCTCTGCAAGTTTCGAACGAATTCAAAGTCGAATTCTAAATTGGCTGCCAAGCGCATTTAATGCTGAAATTTTGCGTTGCGCGAGGCAGCAGCAGCAGCAGCAGCAGCGGTAGTACTAGTCGAGTTTACAGCAGCTGCAGCAGCAGCCCCGGTATATCGACACCTATACGTGCTTTAGTCTAGCCACACGGTATGTATACGTACGTAAGAGAGTAAGAGAAAGAGAGAGAGAGAGAGAGAGAGACATCGGCGAAGGAGTCGTCGTCGTCGTCGTAGTCGTCAGCTCCCAGTTTGGGGAGTCGTTACATATGCTGATACTAACCCTATATACACAGTTGTGCGGGGACGACGCGACGTCGCGAATGTAGTTTCGCAGCCAAGTTTGAGCAAATTATAGATAGCGGAGCTTTGCGCGCGCGACTGACTGAGGACGAGTACTACGTTTACTACTGCTCTGTACACACACGGGCGCGAGCTTAGCAGCAGCAGTAGTAGCAGTAGTAGTAGTAGTAGTAGTAGTAGTACCCCGTCGATGTCCTCTCTATATAAATTTCACATGTGTGTACCCATATACATGTCTGTGTGTGTGTAAGACTTACGCGTGTGCGTATGTATGTACAAATATCAACCTTACCAATTCTAATAACCGGGGGTAATGACATGGCAGCAGACGTGATCATAACGACGATGAGAGCATAGCGCAGCGCCATCGTCATTCTCAGCCTGGCCTCCTCCTCCTCCTCCTTATCTCTGCTCCTACAGCTCCTACAGCTGCTGCTGCGACGATGACGATTAATTCGTTACATGCACTCGTTGCACTGCACTGGCATCATCACTACTGCGGCACACTCGTGGTCGCGCACAACAACAACAACATCATCATCATCATCAACTCGCGTCGCGTTATTATATCTGTCGTTATCACGGCGATTGTTATCACCACTACTACCGGGGCACAAGGAGCAGCGGCTCCAGCAGCGAGCTCGCGAGCGGCTCCGATGGGCAGCCTGCATAATAACTCCGGCACGGACGAGCCCTGCAGCAGCACCACCAGCGCGCCAGTAGTCCATCACCACGGAAGACGAGCGCCAGCTGCCGTCGCACTTTCCAGCTTCCAGCCACCGATAATCGCGAGCGAGTGATCGCGGCCGTTGCTGCATTCGGGCTGCTGCACCGTGCTAGACCGAATTCCAGCACCAGCAGCGGTTTGCATCGCTCGGCTACTGCTGCTGCTGCTGCTGCTGCTGTTCATGCCTGACGAGGAGCCGCCAAGGATGTCGTCGATGATCCACTGCTGCTGCAACGCACAAAAGAAATTCATTGCTGATTTATAATATACGCGGTTGACATAGCGCATATGCGGTTGTATGCATGCATATGAAAGAGAGAGAGCGAGAGAGAGAGAGCCGAGCATTGCTGAGCGTGAGCCGAAGAAAAGGGCACTGAGGGAGGAGGGAGGGGGTTACGGAGGGTTGCAAGAGCAAATTAAGCTTCGTCATCAATATTCAACGCCGAGGAGAATCCAATTTGAGATTCTATATACCGGGCGCGCGGCGTTGCTCGCTCTCTGCTGCTACCGTCGCCACTGCCACTGCTGCCACTATCTATATACCACACCGCTACCGCGCGCGACTACACCACCACCATCGACGAGTCGTTCGTGACTTTTCCTCAAATTTCATACATATATACCGTAGTACCACGCTGTGTGTGTGTGTTTTTTTTTCTATCTATCTATCTCTCTCTCTCGGGCGACGCACACAAAAGGGTATAGGTACTCCGCGTACGCACACACGTATACGCGCGGGAGAATCACGCGCGCTATACTATGGCGCTCGCTCATTTACTCCGATGCAGCAGCAGCACACACACTTCAATTTCACGTACGGCCTGCGCGCGCGACGAGGATTCGATTTTATTAGAAATTCAATTTTTTCCCCCGGCCCGTATTATCGAGAAAAGGTAAAGAGAGAAAGAGAGAGAGAGAGAGAGAGAGAAAGATAGGCAGAAAATGCTCACACCTATACACAGGCGAGCGCATGACCCTTCACACAAACTCGAGTCTGTATGTGTGTACGTGTGTATGTATGTGTGTGTCTTTTTAATACCAAGACGTCGAGAGTACAGTAGTACGAGAACTAAACTTTTTTTATACATAGATATATAGCAGTTACGAAATTGGATTAAATACGCGCGTCGCGCTCGCTTCGAGAGTGCGAGGGAGGGAATCCCCTTGTGACGACGACGACGATGTGCAGCACGAGCTAGTAGTAGCGCGCATTCAATGATTCGGATATATAAAAAGGGCGACATCCTACACCGTACGCGTGATGCTTCGTCGTTTTTTTTTCACTTGCTTTTTTATTCCATCGCGCGAGCATCGGTGTGTATGTGTGCGTGGAGTTTTAGTCAAAGTCACGCGCGCCATGCGCTCTTTATGTGTATACGTACGGGGCGAAGCAAAAGTGCGCCGCACACCTGGACGTGTGTTTTTTTTATCTCTTATATATAGCTGTCCTTTGGTGCTGGGCGCTGCAATTTCTTGCGCGCTCCGCACCAATGTTACATAGAACCGCACTAAGCGATACAGCAGCAGCTCGGCGGCGGTGGAGGATCAGCAGCGGTGCTGCGCGCTCGACTCGTCCTCCCGCAGCCGCGTGCGTGCGCGGACAGTGGCGAGCTAGCTGCTCGCAGTGCTCTATGCTTTTTACCACCGTACGCCATACGGTTATACGGAATTTAATTGAAACGCCGCGCGCGCGCTCGGTACAAATCGTATGATCTCTCTCTTTCTCTCTGTCTCTCTTGTCCAGGGGCAATTCAATTTTGTTCTCCGCCGCGATCCAAGCTCACCGCGACACACACACAGACACAGACACAGACAGACAAAGTTACAACGATATATCCGCCCGGGATACAATACACAATATGTGTGTGTGTGTCTTTTAATCGAGATAGATAGAGAGCTTAAATGAGCGCGATGAGTATCGATTGCGCGCAGCTCGCAGCTCTCTCTCGCTCGACTGCGGTTTATTTTTTGACGATAGCCGCGAGCGCAGAGATGTATTTTTGCCTTTTCGGGGTTACTGGAGCATCATCGTCGTATATCGGAGCGGCTGGGCGACAAGTATATAAAACGCCGAGTATTATACGTCTCGTCCTCTTAAATGAATACCACCGAGTGTCGTATCTTCGTTCCCTCCCGCGCGGTCGCGCGTACATACATATGTAAATTGTCATCGACGATCCAAAGCTTTAAAGTACCGTATAATATATATGTACGGGGGCGAGAGTGAATGCGTTGAGCAGCAGCAGCAGCAGCAGCACGGCAAAATAACAATTATGTCACGTCGGACGCAGCGGCAACTAGAGTCCTGTCCCCCTTCGCGTTCCCCATAATTATAACAATATTATACAGCTAGAGCTTCGCGGCATATGTACGTATATTCGTATGTGTGTGCATGTGCGTGGGTTAGATTCGAGTTACAAGTTGGAAAATCGCGACGACGACGAGTATGTAGCACATACACACACACGCGCGCGCGCCATTAATTGCAGCTCCTGTCACGTCCATGAATGTTGGCAATTTCCGGCCACTGCAAGCTTGCGAGAGCTTGCGATGATTTTTGCACTCGTCGATTGCCACCAGCAGCGGCGGCAGTTATACACATCGATTTATTTTATCTATCGTCGTATATACGCTGTATAAAGCTGCTCTGCGGACGAGAGAGAGAGAGAGAGAGAGAGAGAGAGAGAGCCGATCGTCGTCGTCGTCGCGCTCGTTATAATATAGAAATCGGTCGGAAGCTATCGAGATCAAATAATCTACGTGTGTGTGTGTGGGTGTGTATGTGAGTAGTCGTCGTGTGTGTAAAAGCGTGTGTACGAGTGCACGTTCGAGAGCTGTTTGCGCGAGGAGAAGCTTCATATTGGTATATACTCGCTCTCTCTCTTAAAGCTATTGACACGGTTTTGTTTCGTCGTGTCGCGTAAGCTTTTCTCTCTCTTTCTCTCTCTCGTTCTTCCTCTCTCTCTCTCTCTTTCTAAAATAAAAAACACACAGAACATTACCTCCTCTTTTCCCTTGGCAGCATTATCCAATCGATCGATCTCTCAACAGATCTCAGCCGAGGCACTGTACTTTATATTATTATATATTTATAGAAAAGTCGCGCGCGCACTGATCCTTTTCACTTAAAAAAAAAAAACCTAAAAGCACCCTCGACGATTGATTCACTTCAAAGATCGATTAACTAATTTTTTAGGGGGCCCTATAATAAACGAACTAATTTTTATTACAACTACGTGCAGACAGACAGGCAGCAGCGCGACGCGGGATTCAGCCTTGGCAATAGGCGCGCGCGCAATCCGACAATCGCGGTAGACGCGCGGTCACTGGCGCTCGCACGGTTCGCGCTTCTTCTTCGGTTCGCGCGGCGCTCGGACCGTACGCTCGTTCGTTCGCAAGAGGAGCCGAGCTTGCGAGCGCCGTGGAGAGGTCGACAACACCACCGCCGTCGCCGTCGCGCTCGTTGCGTTGCGCGCGCGCTACGGTTTCTGCCAGAGAGAGAGAGAGAGAGAGAGAAAGAGAGAGAGACTACTGATATCTATATGCTCACGGATACACAAATACAGGCGAACACAGAGTCACTCTCACACTTGTGTGTATCGAGAGACCTGCACTGCACTGCACTGCAAATGCTGCTCTGCTCATCCCCCGAGCGCAGCAGCTACCCCCTATATACAAGAGAGAAAGACAGAGAGAAGCACACAGAGGCGGTGCGACTGATCGGCTGCGCGCGCATTTATCCGCTCACTGCTGCTGCTGCTGCTGCTGCTGCCGCTGCCAGAGGGAAAGAGAGCTTCGCGCAGAACGATGTTTGTACGCGAGAAGCTCGCCCTCTTATTTCTCTCTCTTTCCGTCTCTTTCGCTTTGCACATTAAAATTCTTTGTGGAGCTTCTTTGGTTTATCTATTTTTTTTGCCTCTCTATTATAGCTAAACTATACCATAATAGACGGCCAGTGGCTTGTAAATATGGTTAAATTAATCGCGCCAAGCTCTCTTTATCAAACAATGCGAATCTATAACGTTAAAAGCATTTTAAGCGCTCCATCAATTTTTCACCGCGATCAAGACGAGTGTGTATCGCTATTATACACGTATAAATTTGCGCAACTTCATTACATTGATCGAAGAAATTTAAAACTCTATTTATACTTTTGACACGATCGAGCTTGCACACACGACGAGCTTTCACCCGCGGATTTTGCACCGCGGGAATCTCCGATGCGCGCCTATACGAGCGAGGCACATAATCGACCATGCGACTATATCATATATATACACGTATGTATACACGATAATAATGCGCGCGTACGTATATAGCAGAGCTATAACAGCAGCAGCAGCAGCAGCTCGTAGCGATCGCCTCCCCCCCGAGAAGCAACAGGTGTTTTTGATAATTTTAAAGAGCGATTCGACAGAGCGCAGTGTCCTGGAGGCCTTCCCCTATACCCCCTGACAGGCAGCTGTCATATTATATGGGTCTCCGACAAATCCTTGCTACGATCGAGCTTTCTTTTCAATGTAACGCTACGACGACGTAATTTCGCTTCGTGTGTCTTTGCGCCCTCCGAAAGGAATCCACCTCGCCGCCGCGGAGTACGTGGGCGACAGATAAAAAGCTAAAGATAGGTATATATAGAGAGAGGGAGAGAAGAGAGATACCCTAGAGCGAACTGCACACACACACACACACACAAGTAGGTGTATAGAGCGAGTATACAAGTGTGCGTCTTACATACGTGTGCGGCTTAGATCTGGGTTAGTGGACTCCAGCCCTGACCAGTGCACACGATATTTCTCTCTCTCGCTCTCTTCTGTGCACTCTCCGCCACAGCTTATTATATATACCACCCGCGCGCGCGCTCCGACTGCCTCACGAGTGTATATGTGCCCAGGTGCAAGTACCACACCCCGTGGCAAGTACACGCGTATATATGAATACATAGGGCACAGTGGCGGCGCGCGAGAAAAAGAGAGCTGTGCTGCGCTGCCGCTGCACTACTGAGCCGTGGCTCATTTATACGAGGGTGCATACACGCCTTCGAGGGATTTTCTTTCTCTCTCTCTGCTGCTGCTGTATGCCGCTGCCGCGGCTCGCTCTGCCGGTGGTGTGATTTCTGACATTCCCGTTCTTGGCTCTAGATCTCGAGGCTTTGCTCGATGCGTGTACCACGTGTTTCGCATTGACTTTACCCGCGCTACAGCTCACCTCTCGGCCGCGCGCGTACGTTATACCGTGTCCTTCTATGCTTTGCTTCACTGGCGGCGGCGCCATATAATCTTTTGAGATAAATGTATATACATATAGTATAGCTGCTCTCCTTTTTTCTCTCTCTCTCGTTCTCTCTTCCGTTTTTTCATGCCTTCTGCACTTCTCAGCAGTTTTTTGTCGAATAAGAGTCAGAGCAAGAGAGAGAGCGAGCTCTCGCAACATCTATCCCTTATATTCGCCCGAGAAGCCACAGCGAGCGAGCTAGAACAGAGGAGTGGAATAAAAAAAATGGAAAAGAACGGGAAGAAAGAAAGAAAGGGTATAAGGATTTTCAGTAAGACAAAAGAGACGACGACGACGACGACGACTATGCTCCGCTGTCACACATTGCCACTTTCACTCGGAGAGCTGTGTGTGCTATGCGGTCTGCTCGTGTGCAGGTACACGCGAGAGCGAATATATCCATCCAGATATCCACCCGCGCTTCTTTATTCTCTCCTCCTCCTCCTCCTTCTTCTCTCTTTTTTTTTTGCTCCGGTTTTGACAAATGGTCTTCGCGCGCGAGCTGCACTTTGTAAAGGAACTCTCACTCGCGGCTATACACCGATTCGTTCGCAGCGGCATATAAACATAGAGAAAAAGTCTCTCTCTTTTTAATCTCGCGCGTACTTGCGCAGGTCCTGCAGAGAAAAAGGGAATAATAGAGAGGGCTAAGAGTTTTATTTAGAAAATAAAGGAGTTATCCTTTTCTTTGATTTCTATATACGCTCGTGGCGCACGTGGAACGTATACCGGAATTATGTATAAGGGAGGGAGGGAGGATGAAGACGAGTCTTTTGAGAAACACAGAACAGCAGAGCAAAAAGTTGACAATTCGATTAAGTGCTAAAAGTTGCACTCGAAATCATCATCATCAGCGTCGTCGTCATCGTCATCATCACCATCATCGTTGCAGGGGTCAAAGGAGAGAAAGAAGCTCGCGTTGGAAAACGCAGAGTCCAATTAGATCGGAACTTTGGCCTTTGTGCCCTCCTCCTCCTCCTCTTCTTCTTTTTAGTCTCGCGCTCGAGCAATCGAGCCTTTTGCTGCAGCGCGAGCAAAATAACATTGTTATTCGTGCCGAGTCTCTCTTTGCTCTCCGTCTCTGTGTACTGCGCGGGGCGAGCACACGAAAAGGCGCGCAGCCAACCCCTCCGAGTTTTGCGCTATTTATATGCGCCACTGCAAAAGTATCATCATCATCGTCTGTGCGCGCGAGAGACTTTGCATGTAACGCTGCAGCGGTAGCAGCGGCACAATGGCACAAAACTTTTCGCGAGTCGAGCCGTCGTCGTCGCGAGACGCGCTGTAACAAGAGCGTATCGCTTACAGTACTTTTCATCCCAGCCCCCGCGCGGCATTTAATCGAGTATACAAATAAGAGCTTGCAATTTTTTTCGATTATAAAAGTGTCTTGACGAGAAAGTTGCAACATGATTTACAAACACGCGAATAGTATGGAGTGTATGTAGATCGTAAATCTCTCGGTAATGATAACTTGTCGTCCTCGTCGCGTATACGCGCAGATAATTATCGCCAGTGAAAATCTCTTTCATCGCGTTGGAATACTATACTACTGCTGCGCTCGAGCGGGGGTGCGTGTATCTATATGTGTAGATAAATTAATGCAACGCGTGCCGGCATTGTTCGCGCGCTGATGCTGCTCGGGAGCTAGCCAGCACCGCACCGCCAAAGAGAGAGAGAGAGAGAGAGAGGAAGCAAGACACAAAACGAGAGAGCGAAAGTATCGATCGCCAGGAGGATCCTTGGATCTCGGCCAATGAGAAAAAAAAAGATAGAGAGAGAGAGAGAAAAGAAAAGCTCGCCCCTGAAGCGCCAAGTTTTATTTTTGCGTTATTTATGATGCTTTTTTACGCGACGCGCGCGCGTACACTGCGTGAGCGCGAGGCTACGTAGGAGACGTCCCTCTTCAACAATTTGAAGCGACCAAGTTTCTTATTATTAAAATTTTCCGGCAGTTATATAGCGTATACGCAGTAGTCTCCGCGGCCGCGCGGCGCACAATGCCAAGTTTTGCGCGCGCCCGCGCGCCACGTCAGAGCAGCAGCAGCAGCAGCAGCAGCGGCAAAGTTTCTGGATTATTCTAATGCTTTCGGCGCTGTATAGAGGATGATATGCTGCTTTTTAAATGATTAAAATTGAAAATGATATTAGACCTTTTGCGTTGCAGTTCGAGGCAAATCTATCGCCCTAGCACTGCCATCGCACTGCAACTTGAGTGAAAAAAATGAGTGAAGAAATGAATGAATTATGTTGTGGTAACGATTATTTACAGATAAAAAGATCTGTGATCGCAATTTTATGATCGATCCTTCCTTATGTAAATTTTTTTTTTAATGTGTTCAAACAATTTTCAAGTTAAAACATGAAGTAATTATCATGTGGACTGGATGTGTAATTTTTGTAAACCAATGCTTACGAAAAAGAATTTTTCATTCATTTACAAATGGAAAATTTCTTTATAAATACTCGAATCGTGTTAGTTTCTGTCTTTAAGGGGACCGACCTGTGTTAAAAGCTTAAATTAAAAAAATAGCTATATAAATCGAAATAGTGGAAATTTTATTTTTGTGATAATAAAATATGTTCATTAGACACCTGATTGACCAAAAAAAACTTCTACCCAAGCTCTGAAATGCTAATTACGCCTATTTTTTTCATAATACTAAATATTATAATGAGATTCACTTGCCACGCGATTCTGACGTGAGCTCTTCATCAATATTGTTCTATGGGGTCTCAAAATCTTCAGAAAAGTA
>CACVKI010140705.1:0-12822 GCA_902732785.1 Trichogramma evanescens | reverse complement strand
TCGGTTCTCTCCGAGATACATACATATACCATGGCTTACAGCAACGGCTAGTGAGGGGCGCATGATTCGGGTTCGCGTTCTTAATATTTTATTATTATCTATATTCTACGAGACGCCGGCCGGCACGCGAAGTAGTGTTCTTTTGTTCACGTGTCGTAACGCTAACTCGACTCACGCGTCGTAACGTGTCCGCGCGGTACGCCTTTATCTCACAGCTGTGGTGTGTGTATGTATGCCCAATGTCGAGAAGACATAGGAATTTAAATTTTTTTTTGTGTTCTGAAGATGATTCAAAGTACTTTCTCGTGAAATCTTAATTCTGTACGATAAAAAGTAAGGGAGATATGACTTTTCGAAAAATCATGGGTTTTTTTGGGGTTTTTAATTAATATCTCGATGAAAATTAGGATTTTTTTATCGCTAGACGCGTCATTTTAAAGGTCTTGCGATTACCTACACTTTTCCCATTGCACTCACAACGATTCGTCCGCCACATTCCTTGAAAAACGAAAAAAACACTATTTTTGCTTATTTTTCCAGTTTTATGGACGCCATTTTGTTATAAACAATAATTGGTTGGTACATTTCCACCACAATGCAACATTTTCAATACTTTATACATCTACCGGGTTAGATTGCAAGAATTTTCTTGCTTACCAAAACATCTCTATTCCCCGGCCTATATACGGCCTACGTCGAGTTGTGATGATACTGTCCTTGATTATGTGCACGACATAAAGTTTGTTGAGGCCGTCCGTGGATTTGCTAATGTTGTTCCGACAGTCGCCGTCAGCTCGTAACGAGGTGCCGTAAGAGTATTATTGCGACCTCGCGGTTGGTTCTGTTTTTCTCCCGCTGCAGATGTAAAGAAGTTTGCGCTGAAGGTATCACGGAAGTTTATGCGTCTGTCTCGGCTTTGTCCTATTTGTGTACTGCTGACCAGTTCTGTCATTCGTGCTTCTAGTTGCTTGATTTTTTCTTGATTCTCTTCGTTTTCTTTTTCCATACGCTCTGCATATGCTTGCGTCTTGTCGCTTTCTTTCTGCAACTCTTCGAGTATTTTCACGAGCTCTTCGGTCACCTGCAACGTGGTGCCGTTTGCCAAAACGAATGGCAGGGTATTCTGCTGACAGTATGTGAGGGACATTTCGTTCGGCGACGATTGATGCGTCGGGGCGCCTATTCCGCTGATTTCTGACTGGTCGAAATATCCGGGCTGTCTCGCGATAATTTCTTTTATTGCATCCTTTGAGAGTATTGACTTTGTCAATATATTGTGTGATTCAACCTCGCGCTTTTCTAACTGTCCGCTCGTTTTGTGGCTCAGTGGTAATCACATAATCTTCTTGCGAAATTTTGCCTTGGAGTTGCTTAAATATTCTCTCGGCGTTGATGCTTTCTACCTTGTCGATTTTGAGATCAAGCTTAGCTAGCATTTCTTTGACTTCTATTTCGTCTAAGTCTTCAATCCATTTTTATATTTCTTTCTCAATTTCTGTGTAGAAATCGACTTATTCGTCTGTGATTTGTCGCGCTTTCTCCGACGCGCGCGTGATTCTGTATCTTTCTCTCTCTCTCCTGCGATCTGCCATGGTCACGATGCTGTACCTGAAACAGTTATCTCATGAATGATTACAAATCATTATGGCTTTGTGGGAGAGAGAGACGAGATCTTGTCCAGATTCTCGTCACAATAGATTCTCCACTACACTTACACATGACCTAACTAAACTTTTCAGAATGAATAGTATCATTTGTTTGAAGTAGTTTCATTTTTTATTATGAGCATATAATTACCATCACTTTGCAACGAGTAATCCACCAGTTTCTGCGAAGATGTCACGATGGGGGAGTGTTCCGTGGATAAGCTTTTTCCGAATCGCTCCGAACTGCCCAATACATCAATATCGCCTTAAAAAATGAGAAAAATCAGTAATGAATTTTTCTGACAATTTGAGATTTTTAATCATTGATATCATATTTTTCACTTACTTCTTTGATCGTTTAATTTGCCTGTTGAATCCATATCGCTGGATTTGTAGGCACAGTATTCGACAAAAGGTTAGACTCAACTATGCTAATTTTTATTACATTTCTCACGCCAACAAGACCAATGCTCTCACAGGTTACAATGGCAAAAAGAGAGCGCGAAATTCATTTTCGTTCTTCTTCTCCCTCGTGCAGTCGAGCGTTTAGTTCGCGAGCGGGCTGGTTCCTACACTTCCTGCAGGTATACAGCGCCCCCAAAATCGTCATTGCGGTTGCTCCAAGAACTAACAAGGATAGTTTCACATTTAACGGATGGAGTTCTCTTTGTTGCATCCCCATTATAATTCAAAAAGACGTTTACGGGACAGTTGTGAAATAAACCTTATTTAAGATTTTCATGAGAGCATTTGAAACGTGCTGATGTGATCGAGGAGGTTCATGATTCTAAACTAATCATACAAACAAAAAGAATGTCATACACTTTCTAGAATCCATAGTTCCTAATTTCGACTATCGCATATCTGTATTTGGCTATGATTTCGTGTGTTGAAAATTTTTATTTCCTTAGGTCAAGATTAATGAAGCCGAGTCGGTGCCTTAATAGAATTTGAAGGATAGGTTGTATGTTTTTAATTTATAAATCCAAAAAATTCTTGTATCTCCAACATAATTAAAAAATGCGTTTACGGGATAGACGCGGAATCACGGTGATATAAGATTTCCATGAGAGCATTTGAAACAAGACGACGTGATAGATGAGGGTCAGAATTCCGACTTAACAATAAATACGTAGGAAATATCATGAACTTTTTGGATTCCATATCCCTTATTGCTAATCTTTGTTACACAATATTTGACTCAATTTTATGTTTTTTAAATTTAATTTTTAGTAGTTTGAGTCTGAACAAGTAGAATTTATCGACCAAATTAAAATAGAAACAAAAGATTAATTGATATTATGCCTGAATCCAAAAAGTTTGATACTTTTTATTTTAATTTAATGTTGCGTTTACAAGACAGTCGAGAAATTGGGGTCATCATCGATTTTCATAAAACAATTCATACGTTGCGATGACATAGATGAGGTGATTGATTTCGAAATAATAATCAATACAAAAGTAATATCATAAACTTTCTGGCGTTTATAGTCCTTACTGTCATTCTTCGATACACTATATTTTGCCCTTATTATTTGTGTCTAAAATTCTATGTTAATGAGTTCGTGATTAAAAAGGTAGAACTTATTAAAATTGATACAAAGGTAAAACGTATCTGACGCGTTGATGTAAAAAATGTTACTTTCCTTATTTTCACGCAGTGTTTTCGGAACTGTCGTAAAATTTTTATTTGCTCAGATTTGCATTAGAGTATCTAATAAAAAATATCGTACGAGACAGAACGAATCATTCATAACATAAGTAAATACTTGAATAATATCTGAACTATATGACATTCAACTATACTCCAATATATACTCTAAAGCATTGGAACTTTGTTACTATTATAAGGGTAAAAATAATGTATTTATCTAGTGTGAAAAAGTCATAAAATTAAAAAGTTCGGAGCATTGAACTTGAAGTAAGAAAAAAACGCCGAGTGTAAGCACGAAGGAAATTGCGTCTATGTATTCATTTTGAACGCTGGCAATGAACAGTGCTGAGTGAATGCATGCTTTAGACTCCCTGCAACTATCTAGACCGTAATTCACGAATTTCTTTGGAAGTTCTTGACACACATTTATCTTCACAGTGGCTTTTGTAAAAAATGGAGAATCTTTTTTATCATGTACGTCAGAACTTTATGTATCCATCTCCATTGAAATAAATCTTTATTTGTTATCGATGAATTTTTTTTTTATAAAAATATTTTAGCACATACTGCTTTTTCTGGGCAGTTATCCTAAAACATTCATATTTTACGGCTTACTTAGTAACTATAGATTTTGAACATAATTTCAGGTCATGTTCAGACACAGGTAAAGGTACTTCGTCATGAGTAACGATCACGGATTCACTTGATTTAGTACTAATCCCATCGTCTGAAAAAAAAGAAAAGTTGTTAAGTTATTAAACTTATTAATCAAGTGTGAAACTTAATTATTGACTCATAGTAGTAAAAAAAGTATTTGAAAGTTTTCATTATAAAACTTGAGATTATTAGAGTTCATTTGTAGTATTATTTTTTTAAGTAGTCTCATTTTTTGTGATTTTTAATTATTGATCTGGCATGCTGTGGCACCTAGACTAGGACACGCATCCCTTGAATATTTAAAGTTACTCCGAAAACAGGAAGAGAAATTAAAAGATGTGAAATTTGGAAAAGACATCATGGACTGTGACACGTGTTCTCTAGTTAAAATGGAAAGAGTTCCATTTAAAAATGATAGGAGCAGATCAACTAGTGTACTACACACAATTCACAAAGATACCATGGGCCCCATTTCACCGGTGTCGTTCCCCGACAGTAATAAATTTATTATTGTCTTTATCGATGACTTCTCGAGGTATGCGAGAGTCTACTGTGTCAAGAGCAAGTATGATTCGGAGGAATGTCTTGAAAATTACATAGAGCATGTAAGAAACATGACAGACAGCACCGAGAGAGTGTGTTATATTAGAGCAGATAATGGCACCGAGTTTACGGGAGTTAAATTCGCAGAAGTCATGAAGAAAGAGGGCATAAGTAGAGACTTTGCACCTCCATACACACCTGAATTAAACGGCACAGTGGAACGATTCAATAAAACAATCCAGTACAAAGTGAGAGCTTTAATGATAGACTCGGGAATACCTGCATCAATGTGGGTACTGGCAGCAGAGGCTGCAACTCACGTGTAGAACAGGACACCACATAAGGATCTAAACTTCGAAACCCCTATTTCTGTTGCTAATGAAAACTCAAAAATCCATCTCTTGGATATAAAGAGATTCGGCTGCTTGAGCTATGTTAGAGTACCGATAGCTGAAAACAAGTTCTCGGAAAGGGCAATCAAAGCGTTTCTGGTTGACCACACACCCACAGGATACCTGCTCTGGCATCCACAAACGAATAAATTTATAAATTCTAGGCATGTAAAATTCAACGAAAAGATAGTCTACAAAGACAAAACTGGGAATAGAGATACCCAAGAAAATAAAGCAGAGTCAGTAGAACAACTAGTAATAGAGAAAGAGCCAGTAACATTTGACGTGCCAACAGCTCCTGTAGAAATTGAGAGCGTTGAAGAAGTCAAAAAGCCTCAGACTACGGCAAGAATGCCTAAAAGGAAAACAGAATTTGTTCCACGTAGCATGCCAGAGCGGAAAGCTAAGAAAAATAAACTAAGGGATCCTTATTTCGTATATAGAGCCAAAATACCAGAAATCAAAATAGATGATGTCGAGATGCATGCAAATCTCTCCAAAACCAATAGAGATCTAGCAAACTACATTGAAGCTATGGAATCAGAACATAGAGACAAACGGAAAGCTGCTGTAGATGAAGAGCTTCTGTCCATGAAAAAAAATGAAGTCTGGATAATAGTCGATAAACCAGAAAAAGACTCAAAAGGTCAACGACTAAATCTTATAGATTCCAAATGGGTGTTCAAAACAAAAACCGATGAGAATGGTAAACGGAAATATAAAGCAATATTAGTAATCAGAGGATTCAAAGATAAAAATAGCTACGATCTAAAAGAGACTTATGCTCCTGTGTCAAGGCTGTCCACCATCTGAACTGCACTAGCAGTGATTAACAAACTGAATCTAGACGCAGTGCAATTAGATGTGAAAACAGCATTCCTGAACGGAAGTCTAGAAGACGAAATCTATATGACAATTCCTGACGGACTGACACTAGAAGATAGACCCGTAAAGACCAAGGTCTGTGAACTCCAAAGGACGTTTTACAAACTTAAGACCAGTCCTAAAGTCTGGAATCAAAGATTTACGACAGAGGTCAAAAAGCTCGGTCTAGAGAAAGACCTTCACGAGCCATGCCTTTTTACTTGGAGAAAAGAAGGCAAAGTCGCGATACTGGTATTATACGTGGACGATATAATACTAGCCAGCAACTGCAAACAGAGACTCGCAGAGATCAAAGAGACCCTTTGCAAAGCGTTCAAGATGAAGGACCTTGGAGAACCATCCAAATATCTTGGTATGGAGATTAGTAGAGATAGAAATCAAAACATTATGCACCTGACCCAAGTAGACTACACGAACAAAGTGATTGAGCGATTCAACATGAGCGAGAGTAGGCCCCAAAACACACCCATGGTAACCAGACAGGTGAAAACGTGGGAAATGAAAGCCAAAGGGCAAGAAACGAGAGAAATGACTAGCTCAGAGAAATTCCCGTATAGAGAAGCGATCGGCAGTCTTATGTACCTAGCGACGGTAACAAGACCCGATATAGCATATGCGGTCAACTACTTGGCGAGAAAACAAGTGGCCCCGACCGAAGAGGACTGGAAAGATGTCAAAAGAGTCCTCAGATATCTACAGGGAACAATAACTATTGTCATAGAGTATAAGGGCATAGAAAAGACCCTAACATGCCACACAGACTCGAGTTTTGGAGATAACTCCAGCTCTACGTTGACCAGCAGATATGTGATCAAGCTGTTTAACGACCTGATAGCTAAGAGGAGTCACAAGAAATCGACAGTCAGCGTGTTCACATGTCCAGCGGAGTATCTTTCGATGAGTGAGGCAACGCAAGAGATAATCTCCCTTGATAAATCCATTAGAAATATGCTCGGAAAAACGATGCTACCCGCACAGATCTGGAGCGACAATAGATCCACCATAGATTGTACACAGATGGACGGATGCAATAAGCTTACAAACTTCGATGATCCTTTAGAGTGGATAATCGAGGGACTAGCAGAAAGAGAGAAAACCGGCAAGAAAAGAGACATGTCAAGCATACATGGGGATTACGTACGACGCAAGATGGCCGATGCCACACTAGTCGCGATGACAAACGAGAAGTGACGCCAATTCGCCAATTGCGCGATAATACGAGAAGCGGCGCCGATCCGCCCGCGTGCGCTAAAAACTAGAAACGACGCCGATCCGCTACCCGTGCGAATAGTCGAACGGAACCGATACACGCGTATGCGACGATGCACGCCAACACACGCGAGATGCAGCTTTCACGACCGAGATCAGATAATAACCGCCGGCGGCAACGAGGTAACTCAACACGCAAGTGTGTGCGCCGATGCACGCCAACACACAACATGCGTGAGCGCGAACAAAATGGCGTCTCCTGACGCGACTCGATGCGGCACGACACACTACGCAGTTGCCACGAATATCACACACGATCACGCAAACATACACGTACGCAACCAACCAAGCTACTTGTTAATTAATAATAGTCTTAAATTTACTTGACGATGCTCTTCGTTCTTCGAGCTCTCGGTGAATGGCAGCTTCACGTCTCTGCAGCAGCGACGATGATCTTGGCCGAGCGAATCTAGCCTCGCCGTCGGCCTCGGCGCTATGTCTCTCTTACTCTTTCTCTCGCACGAGAGCCACGGACGCACGAGCACTTTTTCACGTAGCGATGCACTCGGGCTTCACTTGCCCTTGCAAATAAAGTGCAACGCCGACTCTCAGATCTAGCAACTGTACGACGAGCACACTGCACGGCAACTTGTAATTGCTCCGACTCACTCGAACTGCACTCGCAAAACAGCGAGTGAACCTCTTTTCTTGGCTCCGTTTTGCACGCTTGCTTTTCGGCATTAGGACTCGCTAGTTACTGGCTATCTTGCGTCTGCTCTGCTGGCCCGGCACGTGCCTGCCAGCGCTCGCTAGATCGCGGCAGGTGGCCTACTTTTGCACAATGTCCTGTCGTGTCGCTGCTGACTCGTAATAGCCGTTGTCGATCTTGGTCTCAGCTCTGATGCTCAGCTGCGCTATTTCTTGGCCTGAAAATACCTACTCTATACGCATTTTATTTGCTTGGTCGGCGCGGCATCTCATCGTCAACACGCTTTTCGTATATAGCGCGCGTGAGGGTTGCCTAGCCGTAGGCAACGACTGTGACCCCCGTCACAACTGACTGAAGCAGTTATATCTATTTATTTTTTTGAGTCACTTTATTAGCAGACTGAAGTATTGTCTAATGTATGTTATTAATTTTGTATAGCCACTGTATTAGCAGACTAAGGCAGTTTTATGTATTTATTTTTTTTGTGTCACTTTATCAGCAGACTGAAGTATTGCATTGTGTAAAGTACCGTTCGATATCACATCAAAATCATAAGCAACACTTAATTTTCCGCTATTAGCGAGGTTACACATTTTTTTCCCATAAAAATAATTCAATCATCAAGCTCAATATCTGCAATTTTATTTTATATATTTTTTTGTGCAGTCGCTTCGTTAGCAGACTAAAAAAGTTTTGATTTGTTATTTTTTAAAATATTTTATAGTAAAATGAGGTACTGTCTAATTTTTTTGTATTTCAGTTTCAACTTAAAAATTTCTCTCCATACAACATTTTCAATAATATCGCGATTTCCAGAATCATTTTGAATGGAAATTTTATTATAATTGTTACACCGATATAGATCAACATATAATTGTCCATGAGAAAATAATGATCTATTAATGTATAAGCCTACTTTGTCAAAACTTTGGCCTCGTGATTTGTTAATGGTCATAGCAAAAGCTAATATTATTGGGAATTGTTTTCTTAAAGCTATGAAAGGATAATCTGAACTTTCGTCTATTTTTAAAGTAATTTTTGGAATGAAAACTTCATTTCCAACTTTTTCTCCTGTTAGAATTTCTGCTTTTATATTGTATTCATATAATTGTGTAACTTTTAATCGTGTGCCGTTGCACAGACCATCGTTTACACTTAAATTTCGAATTAACATAATTTTTTTTTTAACTTCTTTTTTATTCACAATCTGTCTACATAATTAGACAATAAGTAAAATGTTTTAGCAGTACAATAAGTGAAAGTGAAAGATAGAAACATGTGTGAGCTCAAGTCCAGTGGCATGAGCCCTAGGTGGCCAGGAATCTTGACTTGATGTAGTCTAGATCCGTAGCTTTTGCATGGTTAGCTTATCAGAGGTAAATGTGTTTCTTTAATCTTGACTCTTCAAAAGAGATTTGTCCGAGTTGGGAAGCCAACGTGTTTGGATGGTTTTTCAATCAATCTTTATAGTATGTAACGGTGGGATCAGGGGGTAGCTTATAATGATAAGTCGTAAAAGTTCGGTAACAAGTATTTGTTGATTTATTATCAAACTAAAAAAGTAATTATTTACAAATATAACAAATAAATGCAGCAAACAAACTGATTAAAGTAAAGCAAAATAAAAGTAAAGTAAAAGAATAGCAAATAAAGAAAAGCGTTAACTTTAATTAAGCAAGCAATTTTGCATTAACTTTGGATTAAGCAACAAATAGGATTTGCAATATTAAGCAAGCTAGTAAAACAATTAACGGTAGGCAAGCAAGAAAGGTGGCAGGTAAAAGCGGACACAGGTGCATCGGGTTAGCCTTTGGCCGAGTGAGACCAGACGGTCGGTACCTGTAACAAAAGGAGAGTCGGTTCGTATGAGTCTCTATCCACGGTACAAGTGTCACACATAAACAGCCTCGGGTCGGTCGGTGCGAAACGGAGGAACGGAACGGGGATCGGATCGGGGATGCTCACGTGTGCCCACGAGAGGAGGAAAGAGTGCGTGTGCTCACGCACTGAAAGGTATGAACGTGGTACGTGTGCTCACGTACACTACTTGATGCGTGTGCTCACGTATCAAGAATCGAGCTTCTCACCTCGTGTGCTCACGATGTATCGCTCGCTTTGGCCGGAGCCGAATCTGCCGTACCGCCGCGGCTCTCCGGTTTATATAGGCGGGCCGGTGGGGGTCGTGCGTTGCCTAGCAACGCGTCTATATGAGTGGGGCCTAAAGCGGCGTGGCTCGTCTGCTCCGCGGCTCACTCAGCTGACCGCGTAGCAGACGAGTGTTTGTGCGGCTACATACGTGGCCGTCACAAGTAGGTTGAGAGTCTTCTTGTTTCCTTACTAACCGATGGGATGTCTAGATCACTTCTAATGCCTTCATTCGTCACATACCATGGAGCATTGACTATGATTCTTAATATCTTGGATTGAAATCTTTCAATTATTTCGATGTTGGATTTTGAAGCCCCACCCCATAGTTGAATTCCGTATGTCCAGATAGGCTTTAGTGAGCTTTTATACAGGAGTAGTTTGTTTTCTAAAGTTAGAACTGAATTTCTTCCAAGTAGCCAGTACATTTTCCTGGATTTTAAGTTTAGTTGTTTTCTTTTCGTCCAGATGTGTGATCTCTAGGTGAGGCGTCGATCAAGGTAACTTCCAAGGTATTTTACTTCATTGTATTGCTTTACCTCAGTGGTATTTAGGAGTACTGTTGGCACGTGCCTTTGCGAAGAGTAAAGGTGATGTGGAAAGATTTATTTTCATTAATCTTGATTCTCCAGCTTCTGAACCAGTTTTCAACTGTTTTCAAGTGTTCCTGCAAGTTAGCCGAAGCTTTTACTGGATCCGAGCTTGTGCTGAGTAGAGCAGTGTCGTCTGCATAAGTTGCTGTGGTTGTAATATCAGAAGTAGGTATGTCGGCCGTGTACAGTAGGTACAGGGTTGGAGCGAGAATTCCTCCCTGTGGTACACTAGCGTGGATATCATAAAGTTCAGTCGTGTCACTGTTTACTTTTACTTGGAATGTTCGATTTTCCAGGTACGATTTCGGTAGTTGGTAAAGACTGTCCGGAAAGTTTTTTTTGATTTTGTGTAGCAAGCCTGCGTGCCAAACCTTATCAAAGGCTTGAGCAACATCGAGAAATATGGCTGAGCAGTACTGTTTTATTTCAAAAGCGTTTCGTATATTGACAACTATCCTATTAACCTGTTCAATTGTTGAATAACTCTCGCGAATACTAAATTGATGTTCCGAAGTCAGCTTTTTTTCTTGCAGTATCGGCTGGATTCTACTGAGTATAACCTTTTCACAAAGTTTAGCACAGATAGGTAGCAGGCTGATGGGTCTGTAAAATGTTACAAGTTCAAGAGGTTTACCTGGCTTTGGAATAACTATAATTTGAGCAACTTTCCACTGACTGGGGAAATACTTCAATCGAAGCCATGTTGTGTTCAACTACGCCGGCCCAGGCGTAGTGTGATCCTTGATCCTCCTGCATGCTCTTTGAAATTCTTCCAAGGTGACGGTTGGTACAATTGCTCCTGCCTGGAGTGGTGGTGGCAGAGCTGGCTCGTCAGGCACGCGAGCGAAGAGGACAGCCACTATGTGGTGCACCAGGATCGGAGAGCTAAGTGAATTTGCTCTTGGTCCTCTGAGAAGGGACATGACTGTCTCGTATGGTTTGCCCCATACGTCCTCGTCGACCTCGTCGCACAGTTTGTTCCAGCATAGGCGCTTGCTGGTCATGGTAGCAATGCGCAGGCGACATCTTGCGGATGCATAGCTCGCCTGGCAGGCGTCTTTATTTGGCCGACCACGCGCTCTCTGAACAAGCCTTCGCGCTCACAGGCATAAGCGCCACAGGTCAGCGATCTCGCTTGTCGACCAGTACACTGCGCCACGGCAGCGTCGTCTACCTGTCTTGGTCATAGACGCATCGCATGCACTGGTAATGGCAGCCATGAGCCTCGTTGCCATCTCTTCTGTAGGCCTGGGTGGCGACGCAGCACCGGCCAACATGACTGAGAGGCATTCTGTGTCAAGGGTGCGTGCGTTCCACTTGCTGCCTTGCTGCGTCGTAGGTCTAGGTGGTTCGGCTCTCGGTATCTAAAACACGATGGCTTGATGATCGCTATGCGTATAGAGCTCGCTTACGGCCCATGATGTAACTTGGGAAGCGAGTGTGTCGCTGGCGAAGGTGAGATCTACGACCGAGTAGCCCAGTGCACCGGTGAATGTTGGTGTGTCACCGGTGTTTATCAGTGCAGCCTCGAGGGTGGCGAGCGCGTCTAGGAGGATGTTGCCACGCTGTCTCATCACTCGACATCCCCACTCCGTTGACCAGGCGTTGAAATCGCCCGCGACGATGAGTGGCCTATTGTCCCAGGCTTTCTCGATGATGTTGGTGAGAAGAGCGGAAAATTCTACATCAGCGAGTCTTGGTGGTGCGTAGACACCGTAAAAGTAGATTCCGTTGATTCGGGCCCAGGTGAAAAAGGGGCGCGCTCTTGCTGGGCGCTCCTGCCCCCGCCACCTCCCTGCACCCAGATAGCAGCTTGGCTGTTGGCATCGGCTAGCCATGTATGAGGTGGATCTAAGTTCTTATACTGTGTAACGCGGAATTATAATTCGCGCGTTAAGTCGTGAACGCGAATTCAAAGTACAGAAAAATAACTTGCGCGGCTCGTCGTATCACAAGTACGACGAGCAGACGATGCTAATTAATCGAGGGACCTACGATCGATTGTCGTAGCGCGCGAACCCTCACTTCGTGTCCGAGCGTGAAAGTGAAATTGTGAACTTGCGTGCGAGCGAATCAAGGCAGATCCACATCGACCGACGACCCTGTTCGAGTGGATCCTGCAGACAACTTTGTCAGCGACCAGTAAGACCGAATGTCACTTGTAATTGTTGCGAGCGTGCGTGTGGCCCTAGCTTTTATCAAATTACTAATTATTAATACTTTCATGCGAATAAATCGCTTTATTTCATTTTATTAATCCGCGACTGATTATTTATTTCGTGTTGCCTATTTCAACCCATTTCAGCAACGCAATTACTCGACGAGCAACGGCTCGTCGAGCATTTGTACGCGAGGTCATCATCGGAGCTCGTCGAAGCAAGGTATCGAC
>CACVKI010140703.1:0-43926 GCA_902732785.1 Trichogramma evanescens | reverse complement strand
TTTTTTTCTTCATTTTACTCACTTTAAAAATTAATATAATTAATTGATCATAAAAGTGAGCGAATATAGGTACATGAGCGAATATACCCCCATTGACCTTACACAAAAGTGCAAAAGATAGGGTATGAAAAAAAAGAAGGCAAAAGAAGGCTTGAATAATCCATCTATTGCCCGGTTTTCTCAAACTCTCTTCTTCGACTATACTGCATATAATACTGCATGTGTACGTAGCTGCTGCTGCAGCGAGAGCGAGTAGGGGCAGTGCACCAGCAGCAGCAAGTCTCTGCGCCTCGGCGCGCGCTGTGGTCATGTTTGAATTCGACCGGTCGTTGAACCTCCTCGAGCCGCGTGTACTCTCTCTCTCTCTCTCTCTCTCTCGGCTCTCTTCGAAACAAAAAAGGAAAGGGCTCTCTCTCTTCTCTCCACTTCGCGGTTCTTGCCCGTTCTCTCGAGCCTCGGCGCAACTGCAACGGCCACAACTGCATCCATAAGACCTCAAGAGAGATATAGCAGTATACAGCAGTCCCTTTTTACTCTCGTAATGTAAAGCTGCGTGTGTGTATGTGTATGTGTGCCCTGGCAAGATGATTCCATGCCGCGATTAGAGACAGATATCACGCAGGCCTCGTCTCTCTCTCGTCCGTTTTTTCTTCCTCTTTTTGCCTCTAATGCATGTGTAAAGATGCGCTCGCTCTCTTTCTCTCTCTTTGCTGCTTCGCGGAAAGTTCGTAAAGGAAATGACGCGCGAGAAGGAGATGGAAAAAATAAAAAATAAAATAAAGGTCAATTGGGATGTATGCATAAAACGCTTCGATTCACGGATAAGAGAGTATAAACGAGCGAGGGAACATTGCGCGCGCCGCAGTAGTCGAAACAACTGTGTACTCTGTATTTCCTACATACACGTAGACTCGCCACGCGCGTGTAATACAGAGGGCGAAGAAACCCGCGAGGGCACTCGAGCAAAAAATCAATTATTCCCGCGACTTTCCCGAGCAGTTTGCTGGCTGAAATTATCGCTGCTCCGTTGTATGATAATTTCGTCGGAGCACGAGAGAAGCGATCGCGTTTAAATCCGGAAAAATTACCGACTGCAGGCTGCTTTGAGAATATTCCCTCGACTCGTTGTGTGTATATCCGTAAAACGGCGCGCGGTGTACACGCCACAACGCCAAGTCGACGATCTGGAGATCACGATTTGTCATGTTTCTCATCCGTTTGTGTCCTCGTTACTCGTTTCTCTCGCGTTTCGCGCACACCCCCTCCTTTTGTTGCCTCGTCTCTTTGTCTCGATGCAATAAAATCCGATTCTATGACAAATATATTTATAGTTTATATATATACAGTATAGGTACGGTAAGATAAATATATATGATATATATATTTGTAAGAGATTGTATAATATCCAGTTGTTTCGTGTATATAGAAGATAAAATACGCACTTGCGAGATACAACGCACTCTCGGCTGTTGTCCAACGTTTTTTTTTTTTTGCTAAAAAGGTCTTAGATCCTAATGATATGTTCGCGTTCGTCTTACGTCGTTTATAATATCGATAATTTAATTTTTTTTATTATATATTACTCGTCGTTAATTGTATCAGATCTCCCTTTCGAGATAGTTTGTTTTTTTTTTGTATGTTTACTTTCGTTTTTCAACCGATTCGAAAAGACTCGGCCCCTCGGCTAATTATAATTAATTGTATATTAATAATTACTAAAAACCCACTGACCCCACATAGGACATTTTTTTTCGTACTTCGTCACGCTCCTTTTCGTCGTGTTTTTTTTTTTTACTTTCATCAACAAGACACGCGGTTAAACGTTTTAAATTACTCGCTTTAAACTTTTTTTTTCTTCTTATCTCTCGTTCAATTTTTTTTATTTTCTTAGGGCACCTTTGGTATTAAGCTTGGATGTTCGTATCATATATCCTCGTTCCTTCAATCATCATCGACGCGCACTCTCGACCTTTTATCCGACTCTTGGATCGCCTCGAATACGACGCGGCTCTCGCACACAAACATTCATTCCTGGCAAAATTTCGAATTTATCTACGACGAAATGTTTAAAGTTAAATTTTTAAAATCTAATACTTCTCCCCTTTTTTTTATCATTTCTCTCTCTCGCACACATTTTTCTACTATCGCTTCGACGCGACCTCGTGTCGCCATAAAAGGTTACGTTTAATTTCTTCTCTTTAAACATTCGTTTATTTCTTTAATTTTTTTTTCTTAATTGCGTGTGTAATAAATTGTATTGTGATAGTGTGTGTGATGAGTCGTCGTGACCTCTTAACAGTGCCTTTTTACAATCAATATTTAAAATCGACCGTAACGAAAATTTTTGTCGTTCATCGTCGGTCTTTTTTATTTTATTTTTTTTTTACGAAGTGACCCGCGCGTCTCGATCCCAACTTCTCTTTCTGCTGCCTCTTCTTCGTCGTTTTTTTTTCTTATGTCTCTATTTAATATTATGTACCGGTGGATTCGGAGACGCGCGCTCACGACTCGAAGGCCCCGTTTTAAACATTATACTTTCATCGGTTTCGCTTTTTTTATTTATCTTTATTTCTTACTTAGTACTTTCTTTCGGTTACTGTGTTTACTTTCATTTAGTTACTTGTAGCTGCACCCTGATTTACGCTATATACTTTCGCTTGATATGTCGTTATTCTTTCCTTTAAATAGTTTACTATAATAATTCTTCTTTTTTTTTTTTTTTAATTTTCTAACTTCTTCGTTTTCTTTTTTTTGGTCAAAGGAGCGCGCCAACGCGGCCGACGCTCTGTTATACGAAAAAATCAACATATACTGCGCACTTGAGCGCATTTTTATCGATTTTAAGTTAACGAATGTTTAAACTATACAGAACAATGCAAGTAGTTAATTACAAAGGAAAGTCTTACACAAGTCATACAATTATATAATACAAAGTCGACGTAAAATACATAATCGAACGTATATGTAATATAAAAAAAAAAAACTGTACGTAAACTTGTTCCCTGGCCCGCGAACGAGAGAACTTGATTATTGAAAATTGAAAAGCCTGGAAACCCCCTCGCGAAGGGTTGCGTCTCGCTTCTTTCGCCCTAATGCAAACACATACACACAATTAATTTCTTGTACGTTTTTCCCCCTTCGCGTATATGATAATAGTTTTTGTGTGTATTTGTGTGTCATCTTTTTACTTCGCATTAAAAATTTTTTCTTAATTTTTTTTTCATACTTTCTGTCGTCCCAAAGACTCTCTGTCGAATTTTATTAGTAATAATTTTGTTTTACGTCACGCGCTCGATGCAGTAACGCTGATGATGATATCGCTAATACACGCTTTGCTGTCGCTGCTGATCCTGCTGCTGCTGTTTCGTTTCGTCGTCGCGAGGACGTGATAATATGCGCGTCGACCGAGGACCGCCACTCGTAGTAGTTGCTTCTCGTTGCGGCGGTGATGGTCGTCGTAGTCGTCGTCGACGTGGTGATCAATCCTCGTGCCTCACATGCCGTTCAGATCGATTTTAAGGTTGCCCATTTTCTTCTCCCTTTGATCCCTGCAAACAGTTTTGTCGAGAATTCGATTTACTTCCTTGAGTAGTAGGCTCTACATTCGAAAAAAATCATAAAGAATGAAAAAATTGACGCATGCTTCATTTGTATTAACGTTCGAGGCATTTTTTTTTGTTTTTTTCAAGCACATATTATCTCTTAACGGACATTAAAAAAAAGTTATGTTATAGATTGTATGAACATTCATGTATACACTAATGATATATTTATATGTAGAAATATCTACGAGGAAAAACGCAGGAAAATAAAAGCTCGCAATATATTGGTCGCTGTTGTAGCGTCGGACCGCGAAAATGCGAATTTCACATCCGAATGGTGGATATAATGAATAACTCCGCGTTCTGTCACTGTCACAAGCATTAACGCGTCTCGCGCCCGTTCGATCTTTATTATCAAATTTCTTCTCGATGCATACAATCAATCTTCATTCCATCTATGCCATTCATAACAGGCTACTATCGCTCATTTCGAGAGAAAAATAATAAAAAAATAAATAAATCAACGCCAGTGCAAGACAAGTTCGGTATACAAAGCTCGGCAATAAAGCACAGCTACATCATAAGCATAAGCGTATATAATGATGGAAAAGTACGCGAACTCGTCTGGATGCTTCGGCCCAACGATCGGAACCAACTTACATATACGCTGAGTTTGAAGAATACAAGGATGGAAAGAGAGAGAGAGAGAAAGACATAAGTATATGTTATAAATTAAACATCCGATTGTTTTAGGAGCATCCAAGCGAGCAGAGCGTAACGCACCTACTACTCGTTGTTCCGCGATGCAGAACGTAAAGAGTAAAAAAAAAAAAAAATAAGCCACAAGCTCGCGTTTAAAGGCCAAAGATCTGGTCTGCATTTATTAACGGGGAACGTATACGTATACGTCAATATACATAATAAGCTCGAGTCGTTGAACATACGATACCCGATATTAAGTCTATACTTATGCCGCGCACTCGATGAGCGGCTGAACTAGCGGCGAAAATTAAGTAAAATGAACAGCAATACATCGATAAAATACATCATCTAAGATCATGCAAAAATTTCTTTTTTTCTCTTATAAACATGAGTCGCAAAGTGCGAACGAATAGGTTAATCATTTTTACGATGCAGCACATTTAGAGGAAACAATTAAAAAATTTCAAATATATATGGGCTATATCGCGTCAACTGTCCCCCCTCTTGGATCTGAGTTGTAATTTGATTTATCATATTTTATTCTGCTTCCCAAGGGTGAATATGAAAAAATTATTGAAACATGATTTTTTATGTAAAATTTAATGAGGAATTCAAATTTGATGTCAAAAATCATATTCTGAACCTCCAAATCCCTAAACACCTAAACTTGAATGTCATGGCCAAAAATAAACATGTTCGTATCCAGCGATATGGCCAATATTGTAATATGTTCATCGATACATCAAAATACAACTTCTGATAAATTTTGGTCATCGGCAGACAAACAGACTTCAGTATTGAGCATCATATGTATCAATAAAACATGGTTTTTCTCTAATTTTCCTTGATTCTTTGTACATATGATGCTCAATACTGAAGTCTGTTTGTCTGCCGATGACCAAAATTTATCAGAAGTTGTATTTTGATGTATCGATGATCATATTACAATATTGGCCATATCGCTGGATACGAACATGTTTATTTTTGGCCATGACATTCAAGTTTAGAAGTTTAGGGATTTGGAGGTTCAGAATATGATATTTGACATCAAATTTGAATTCCTCATCAAATTTTACATAAAAAATCACGTTTCAATAATTTTTTCACATTCACCCTTGGGGAGCAGAATAAAAGATGAAAAATCAAATCAAAAAGAGGGGGGGACAGTTGACGTGATATAGCCCATATAGATCGACGACCAAAATATATATCATAAATGAATGTAATAATATAAATCTATATAGTAATATATGAAATATATAATATCAATATATTATGTATGGTAAGCGTACTTCGATCCAGAGGCTGGTCAAGCCGACCTCGGCCATTTTCGACTTAGCGTACTCGATTCTTATGGCGCCACGATCGGATGAGACCAGCAGCGAGCCCTGGAGTGCGCCCATCGCTTGGGCGGCGCAGCGCACGTCCTGGTACTCGACGAAGGCCACCGGCGAGCCGCCTTTCGTGTGCATGCGTAGCCGACAGAAACCAGGAAAGCTGGTTTTCGCGCGTGGTTCGTTAGTTTGTTTTCCCGTTTGTTTTTTTTTACGTTTTTTTTTGCCGGTTGGGTGAATTTTTTTTTTTTTTAAGAAGTGATGGTGGTGATGGTGATGGTGGTTGGAGGTGCATGAAAAACAAAGAAAAGACGACCAAACACTCTAGTATGCAAGGATTTGCTGCTGTTGATAAGTTGCCTAACATAGTAATATTCTAAGAGTATAATAATGATCAAAGCTTTTTTTCTTACATTCATTCTTGCGCACTATTACGCATCTATACAGGCTAATTTTTTTTTTTTTTAAATAGATCGTTCTCCAGCCGCGAGTCGCAACAATGATGATAAACGAACGATCGCCTCGTTTGGCCGAGTATATCTGCGTTACGAGGTGCAGCTAATGAACGATTCCGACGGTACACCCAGTAATAAATAAATTGCCAACTCGATCGCCTCGGCTCGTCGTTCCGGTCTGAAAGCTTAACGGAGAGCCTCCATGTCCGTACCGAGCGCATTTATAAAAGACAAAAGAATCCATCCCAAACGGCAGCAACGATCGCATTACCTTTCGCGGCTCGCGGCATTAAAATCGTGCATAAGGCCGCGCTCGATCTATACATGTGTGTCTGTGAGTGCTATATGTGCGTGTGTATTTATTGCGGCGTGTGCCACGTCCAAACGCGTATGTATATACAACAAGTATATAACGTATCGTGTAGCACGTGACGTATGTATGTTATATACGTGCTGCGTGTAACGAAAGTATAAGGAGAGGTTATTGCGATGCAAAAAAAAACGTGACTCGTGCGTCGATGCTCCACATTGATTTGTGCAATTTTAGTTATCTATCATCTGCGAGCAGTTAATGACGGGCAGCGAGAGCTTGAGCAAGAAAAAATAATAAAAGCTCTGGTGGAAATGCTCAACGTTAACTATGGCCTAATGATTTCGGCGATTTTCCCGTTAAAATTATGTTACAAGTACCAAAAATTTAAACAAATTTTCAGGTACTTCGAGCCTCTACCGCTAGATGGCGAGTACCTTTAATTCTATAAATCTGCAAGTGGTAAAGTAAACTTATATAATATATAAGCGAAAGCGCGATCTGAATGTATTGAAGTCGAGTTTGTTATTCGTAAAATGGTCATTGCAAAAAAGTAGAACATTATGTGACCATAATATGTTGAGCATCTCTATGAGGGAGAAAACTCGTGGCGATCCGATTTTCTTTCGTCTCCACACGACGCGCAGAAAATCAATCCCGTAATGTCGCGCGCTGCGCTCGATAGCACGTACACAGCTGCAACAGCTGTCCCTGAGTAAATTTAAATGTTCGCAAATCCGAAGCAGCTTCGATTGAATTTTTCCTATTCACGCGTACGAGGATATAATTGAAAAATTTACAGAATCGCTCGACGATCGTCGACGTCTCTGCGTCGAGTGTCTCTTGTAGGCCGCGCGCGTGTGTGTACGCACGTACTTCGTTGGACGCGCGGGAAATGGAAAATAATACAGACGGAAGAAGATGAAAAAAATAAAAAATAAAAAATATAAAAAGAAGAAAAAGGAAAAAGAGATTCGATATGTGTAATACAAAGCGCGCGGCGCAACAACACACGAGCCATATAGTTGCATCGAAACGCGCCGAGAAAACTTGGGATCGATTTCCCGTCTCTCTCGAGTATAGAACGCTGTCTATATAGCTGGTGTGCTACACATACGTAGGAGGCGTACTGCCCGGCGCGCACGGTACACGATATATTCGCAAACGGTATATTTTCAATCTTGTATCAAACGCATATATATGTGTGTGTGAGTATTTCGCTATATGCATTGCTTTTGTGCTATTGATTTTGTGCGCTCGACACACTCGTGCGTCCGAAGCTTTTATATACAAATATATAGGTACTCGACGACGACGACGGCTTTTCTCGATCTTCGATTTGTTTCCCCCCGATTTCTCTATATCTGCGATACGTACGTATCGAGTCGATAATTGAGTTGGGAGATTATTTTTTGTTTCTTCCGAGCTATACTCGTAACCATCGAGATCTGTGTGTTATACTCATTAGCGGAATCAGTGAGTGCGAGGGGCGATGAAATACGATGGCTCGGTGCAGATCTATATACGGATATAATCAAACTACAATACATTTTTCGCTATCAACGTTACGTGATGTGAGAGTGAGAGAAAAGATGTATATAACGAGATTGCGTGCTTTATATGCCTAGATACAGGTGCAATCGTAATATCATTAGATGAAACCAAAAAAAGACTAAAAGTAAAAATGAAACGAAAAACGTCGCGTACGTATATGTATAGACTCTGCTTAAACATTCGACGTTTACCGACTCGAGAAAAAGGCAGACGAGAAGAAAGAGACGACAACTCGTCCTCTTTTTTTCGCCTCTTTCCCAAAGCAATTCGAACTACTACTAGAGTATTCCTAGGTATTGTATTCGCATCGAGGTATCGAAGCAAACGAGAGCGAGCTAGCGCACAAAACCTTATAGCAGAGCAGCCTTAAAGCGCAGCAGTGGCGGCGGCGGCGGCGCGGCCGACCGTAAGAAATATTTCGCCGAATGATAAATTTTTCCTCGTTCGAGCTCGACGGTATACATCATCTTTCTCTCTCTTTTCTCACCTTTTGCGCGCGCGCTCTATACATATATTCCGAAACAATGAAGGGGAAAATTTCCCGCGCCCTCGTAAAAGTATAAAATAATATAATATATCGCTACGGATTGCAGCCGATTTTTCTCTCTCTCTCTCTCTGCTGCCGTGTGTCTATGTCTCTCTCGCTTTTCTTAGACAGAAACAAAAGAAAATCCAGGCTGCAGCGATATACCGCACTAGAGCAGCTCTACGTGGAAAATCTCGCATAATTTTCTCCTCTTCCGCGGGCTTATACGTCGTATTATACGCGCCGCTGTTGGAAAATCAGCATAATGCAGCGCGCGTATTGCACATATGCGCGCGAACGGGCGTGAGAAAGGTCGTATTATATTCGCATATGTACCATTTGTAAGTGTGCGAGTACGTATAGAGGGCAGGTGTGCACGCATACATACACATTACACACACACACACGTATCCACCCACATATTCGTGTCGTCGTGTAAGTTAGTGTGCATGTGTGTGCGTGTGTGTTATATGCGCACACTCGAGCTTCTGCGCGCCCGATTAGCCTTATCGCTTATAACTTATGCGCGCGCGAAACGTCTTATCCGCGCGCCGCTGTTACTACTACTACTACTACTAAGCCGCTGCTATCCACTGTTCGCTCTCGGTCTTCGCGAACATTACTTCCATTGTGCGTGTGTGTGTGCGTTACATGTTCGGACAAAATATCGCGCATGTATAGTATATGAGTGTGTTTGCGTAAGCTCGCGTCGTCGTGGAAAAATATTTTTCCCGAACGAAAAATCGTCGACCTTTATTTTTTTTTCTTCTTCTTCTACATAAATATATCGTTGGAGCTACGATTTTGAATCACGTTCGCGTCTCGGTTCTGTGTATGTGTGTGCATTTAGCTGTAGTGCACATGCACAGACACACACACACACACGCATACCGCGTGTATCGTCGTTGCTACTGTGCAATTATGATAATGATACGTGTATAATACCGCACGACTACGACGACAACAACGAACGAGTCGAGTTGAGTACAGTACGATATACATAAATTTTGCTTCGTCGTTTTTTTCTTCTTTTTTTTTTTACTAGAAAATACGTGTGTGTGTGTGTATCTGTGTGTACGCGCGCGAGACGTTATTAACACAATTTCTGCCTTCTTGTAGAGTAGGCTGCCTGCGCCGGCTCCGCGTCTATATGCATTCTAGATATATCTCTACGCGCGCACCGATTTCTTCGCCGAGCTTTCGCATTCGCAAAAGTCAAACTAATTTTGTAATTATGTTAAAATCCATTTCGTTCTCCGAGCGCGCGCTTTAAATGACATGGAAGCGAGTGTAGTCTCTTTCTCTCTCTATATAATGCAGCGCGGCTTGGAAAATATCAATCCTGCGCGCACACAGAGCAAAAGTAGAGCGCTTTCGAGCGAGAGCCGCCGCCGCCGCCGCTGCTGCTCGAGGAGGTGAAATTTGTCATAGTTTTCCATGCGGAGCGCGCAAAATTAGGTTGGGCTCATAATTCTTTACAACCTCCGTCGCCGCGCGCTTGGCGGCCTCAGGAAGCGTAATCCTTTTCTTCTTTTTTTTCTTTCTCTCTTTCTTTACTTTCCGCGCTAACGAAAATAACTCGAAAAACGTCGATGGAATGTATATGTATAGTATATCGTGCAGAGAGCTATTTCCAGATAGGCAACTCGACGTACATGTATTATAGGCCGCGCGAGTGCATCGCTTACAGTTGTCTTCGAGGTTTACAATCATCGAGCGCCATTAACGCGCGGCATCGATTTATTTATATTCTCTCTTTCGCGCAAGAGCTTTAATTATTACGTACACTGCACAGCGCAGAGAATAGAGAAAGTATGGAATCATGCGCAGCGTAGTAAATGTTTCGAGCCTTTTCTTTCTTGCTCCTTTTCTTTATGCTACTCGACTGTGCAGGGTAAAAACCGAAAGAGCTATCTCGGCTCTAATGGCTCGGAGGAGCTCTAATCGCTTAATGAAGATTTTACCAGAGTTTGCTGTGTACCGCGAGCTACGAGTACGTGCATAGAAAAACGTTTTTCTCTCGCTCGGCTCTCGAACGCGCGCGATTACATATTTTTATATAACGAGGCGTGTAGACACATAAATATATATAAACACATCTTTTTGTGCGTCCCTCGCGCGCAACAAAAGCCGATGATTTGTCGGCTTGCATAATCTTTGATGAAAATGTATAACTACATTTGAGAACACGCGCGTGCCGCCGAGATTGTCTTCGGCAGGTTTTGTTTTCTTCATTATTCTTTTATTGTCAGTTGTTTCTCGTGTATAATACGTACATCTCTGCTGTTGTACCTCGACTCGCGCGGTTATTCAATCGGCGCGTGTAACTATATAATATATATACTCGCGCGCGCGCGGCTATGCGTGTGTGTAACGTGCGAGAGATCGCCATATTATTGCATGTGTCGTTCGTTAAGTTACGTAAAAAAAAAAAAAGAAGAAGAGTAAGGAAAAAAACGTCGAACTTTGTATACGAATCGAAAATCGAAGAAAATCGGTAAGAGAGCGAAATTTGAAAGAGAAAAACTCGCGCGTATAGATAGCAATAATATACGTAGCATCGAGTATAATATATAAATTAAACCAAACGCGTGTCGCTGTACTACTGCTGCTGCTGCTGCACGCGATAATGTGGGTCAAAAATATCGTAAATCCATTGTGTTGCGCTCGTGTAGCATTTACGCGCGCGATATCGCTCAAGCTCGAAGAATGTGAAGCTTTTGTATGTATCGTATTATATACGTTATGGGGAAGCAAATGTGTGTGTGTGTGTGTCTGATTGTGAACGTTACGTATTAGGCGAGAATAATTGAAGATACTCGAGAGCGCGTCACAGCAAAATTATTGCCTTTGGAATATATCGCGGAAAATCGATGCGGCCGCGCGTATACGCGCGCGCCTCGCAGTCGAGTCGTGGAATTACTCGTACATGTGCGCATATACATACGAACCCATGAATTTACCCGATAATCGTCGTTTAAATCGCTGCGTTCATACACATAAGTCGTTATTTTATAATAATTATTATTATTATAAATAAAACACGCAGCTGTCAAAAGTCTACGAGAAAAACCACACTCGCACACGCACACTCCACTCGTTTTATGATATGGAAAAAAAAAAAATTCATTACGCACGAAAGCAATATAGAAAACAACCAAACGTTAATCATCTCTTACCTGTTGAAAATCTCCTTGAGCTCGTGCTCGGAGACGAACTGGCCGAGATTGGCGACGAAGAGGGTCGAGCAGGGCGCGTTGCTGACCGCGGCGAGGCTAGGCTGCGACGACGACGAGCCCACGGGCGACGCCAGGGCCGGCGACGGCAAGAAGTGCGGCAGCGAGGCGTGTATCGACGTCAGGGCCGTCGGATGAGGCAGCGACATTTGCTGTTGCTGTTGTTGTCGTTGGAAGAAAAAAACATTTTTTTTTTGGTTTCGTTAACATCGAAATATGGTGCTGTTATATTTTGATAATTGTTCTTTAACTGTCTACGAAGCTCTCTTAAAATCGTGCAAAGACTACATGGTAAAATTTTCCGAATTTTGCCCGTTTACTGTTGCTTTCTTTTGGTTCAAACAAGTGCAAAAGAAAGTCAAACAAAAGTACTCGTGTGGGGTTATTTTTGCCCGTGGAACTGTTAATGCTACTACGTCATAAGAAAAGCTAGATCCGATAAATCGATCGTGTCTCGACTCCGTGGCACCATGTCAGGTGTATACGTGTGTGGGTGTCGTAATGTGCATGCCGTAAAATTCAAGGAAAAAAAACTCGGACACACTACCATTGCATTAAAAAAAAAACAGTCCATCTCGTGCATAAAAAAGTGATGAAAAAAAGAACATCTCTCTGAACTTGTGCTCTCTTGTTACTACGCGGGCAAACGCGCGCGGCAAATCTTTTACGCGCATTGTTGAGCCAGATTTTTCGACTGTAAAATAGAGCCCCGACTGCTACACACCGCTGCGCGCCCCATTTAAATGCAAAGCATATCTATACACGTACATATCCCTCCCCGTGGCTTTCCGTGAGCCGGGGAATTTTCTTGCACTACATAAAGACATTCAGTTATGTAAGGGTAATTGAAAAAAAAAAAAAAAGAAAGAAAAAGAAAAGGAACGAAGAAGTTTCTTTCGAGCAAATTAAGAATATCTCCTCTGCGCGCGCGCGCCGCCGTATTACTACAAAGTGCAGCTGATGCCCTCTCTACCCAACGCTGCCGCTCTCTGCAAATGCTATCATTTCGGCATAAGGAAATCTTTTCTTTCGCTGGAGAAATATATCGCGCCCACTCCCTCCTTTTCTTGTTTTCATTCTTTTCTCTCTATCCTTCTTTTTTTTCTGCTGCTGCCTTATCTCTCCACCTTCTCGTCGTCGTCTGTGCCGTGTCTTGGAAAGTGCTCTTTTTTTAACTTCTTCTTTTTATATTTTTAAACCCTAGCCCCGCGCGCTTAACTCCGACTACGACGACGACGACGATATTATACAAGGAACACAAGTTCATATTTAATCCTTGGCTCTCTTTGACGTGCAGCGCATACATTTATACTATATAGAGGCAGAAAGTGAGAGAGAGAGCCAAAAGAGTCCACGCGGCGAGTAGTAGACGAGTCGCTGCGCCGTGCACTGCACCGCGCGCCCGTTTGTTTGATGAATACAAGAAATGGGCACTATGGCAACGCGCGCGCACACACACACACACACACACACACACACACACACTAACATTATCTACGTCTGGTGCAAAGTATACATGCTATTATACGTCTATATCTATAGAAAAGCACGACCTGGACGACGACGACGACGATTCTACGCGAGGGGGCTAATACAATTTTCACGACGTTTATATTGCACAAGCTCCAGTTCTCTGTGCGCCGCGTGCAGTATGTATATATATATATATATATATATACGTATATACTCTATGTATATGTGGCACGTGCAACGTGTCAGTCAAAAAAAGAAAGGAGTGAGTCGCGCGGCGTAGTGCAGCAGCACGCGGTCGGGGTCGCGCCATTATTATACATCCGCGGAAGTCTCCACCGCTGCTGCTGTGACAGCGCTACAAACTTTTGGAATCGCAAAATTATAATCCGTATAAAAATGATCGATTCGGTCGATTGTTTAATAAAATTTATTCGGCATAAAATTAGCTCGCAGCGCGAATCGATTCTATATGATAATAATAATGACGACGATGATCAACGTCCCGTAATTCGACTTGTTTCCAAGAATATATATTATATATACGTGGCGTCGTACGGCCGTTCGATAAGAGGCAAAAGCGCAAAACGGAAGCTTTATATATAGACGAATGTATAATTTAACTAGCTGATTTCCGAGCGTATATATCTCCGCGCCCTGAGCAGAAAGAATATGTCGATATACATTCATCGAATTGAATTCTGATTCGGCTCTCTCGACCGAGAAATGAGTTAATTACAAATGTATAGAGCGCGTCGGAAGATAAATTCTGCGATATAAAAAGATTATCGATTACCCGTGTAGTACCCGTAATGGCAATAAAGCCGTCGATCGTGAGTTGAAAAAAAAAGAAATTATTATCTGCATATGAACTCGTCGAGTCTAGTTTTCCGTATTCTTACGATAAATTATCGCTGATTAATGCAAAGCAACTTTGATACAACAAAAAAACCAATTATCGATCAACCAACGCACACACGGACACACACACAAATGTTCAAAAAGCTCCGAGATCAAAAAAAATAAATCTACGCTTTTACTCGTTATTGATAAAATTGGTATCGTGGTCGAAAGGGTCAGGGGGGTAAAGAATTGAAGAATTTGAAAGAGAGAGAGAGAGAGTTTCATCACTAACGTGCATCGGGGCGCTCGTCGGCGGCTCCAGAGCTTTGTCCGCAGATAGTCAAAGATAGGAACGTACGGGGACCTGTGGATGCAGGGCCGGATGCACGATGGTGGCGTGCTGCAGGCCGCCCGGCAGCTCGCCCGTCGTCGAGTAAGCCAGTGGATGATGCCAGAGTTCGGGCCCGCCCGGGAAGAACGGCGAGCCTAGCGCTGTGAACAGAACGAAAGCAAAAACACACAGAGGAAGGAGAAAATTAGTCATTGTCGTTTGGATAAATCGAGCGTATAATTTTATCCCGTTTAGTAATTGTTCAAAGTATATTTGTTATATATTGTATGTAAATCGAGAAAGAGGTAGAGAGAAGGCTGCGGAAAAATAGATTAATATGTATGTACATCGATCATTTGTATATAAAATTTTCTCGATCTTTCATTCGTTTTCGTTGTTTTCGTTGTTGTTGTTGTTGTTTTTTTTTTTTTTTCATATGAAGTTTATTGACAACGTGTCGTGTGTCAAATATGCATGTGTATAAGATGTGTATTCGTATATACATGGTTATTTACGTGCACTCTGAGCTTTCAAGCATAATACAAGCTTCATCGGGTTAATACAGATGTTTGATGTTCATCGTACAAGTACTCTGACACATTCTCGCTCTCTTTCGCCAAAAAGCCGATGAATTTGTACCTTTTCTCTTTTTTCCACACACACACATACACACACTCACCCACGCGTCGTACATACATCCCTGCGCGCGTGCAACGTCAAAAAGAAACATCGGGCGCGTACGTATATACTACTCGGCCAATACACTTTGGTCGAGGTATAAAGACGCTCGCGAGCTTGATTCTTTGCAAAAAAAAAACAGAGGAAGAAGAAGAGAAGCAAGAAGTAAAGTATATAGAGAAGAAAAAAAAGGGCAAAGCAAGGCTCATCCACCTACCTAGCGGGCAAAGAAAGAGAGAAAGTAAAAAAAAAAAAAATGAAAGAAAGAAAAAAGAAAGCCAGTTGCGCGCGGGGGTGTTTCAAAGAACCGCGCTTACACTCGTATCCCCACACATACAGACACGGACACGCTATCCCCTGGCTTATAGATACCGAAAGCGAGTCGATATACAGCTTTACACAACGACGTTATAAACTCGAATCTCTCGTGTGCGCGGCCGAGAGTGAGATATATACCTGCCCTATATGGATTATTATTGCCAGTACATTACAAGCTCCGATCAGAGAGCAGTTGCCTATATCCTCTACTCTGTGCTCTGCACTTTTGCTGCCCTCCCCCCTATATAACTTGTCTTTTCTATAATACATCTGCGCGCGCCCAAGAGAGAGAGTTCGAGGGAGAGAGAAAAAAGACGGAGAGAAGCTTTCCCAGTCCACCGCAGACGGACTGACGTACGTGTGTGTGTGTGTGCCGGCAGCAGACGGACGCGGCGAGCGGTGCAAGCTCGCGTGACCAAGCGATGCATCATGCTTTATTAACGCGCGCGCAAACCGACATATATACGTACGCGAGACACAGACGTACACACGGCGAGGCATTAAATTACTCACCGAGCTAGCAGTCTATATACCTTCGGACTCGCGCTGCTTTTTCACTTCGATCGAGCAATACCACTATAACCTCTCAGTCTCGATTCGCTTCTCTCTCTCTCTCTATATATATTAAAGTATACCCCCCTTTTCTTTGCACGCGTGGGGCATAATTTATTTTTGCCCCTTTTTTTTTTTCTTCTCTCTCTCTCTCTCTCTCTCTCTATCCGTGTTTTCCTTCTTATCGGCGAGGTAAGAATGTATGTAAACGTTTTATTATAATTTCAGAGCCTTTTTCTCTCGCTCTCTTTTTATGCCTCGTCAGAGAATGAGCTGCACCTTGCGTATATATACGCCTTACAGCGATCAACTTTTTGCCCGGAGTTTTTTCCTTCCTTCCTTCCTTCTTTCGTTTCCTTGCCTTTGCCTCGCGTTCGCGCTGGCACATTATACGTGCATTGCGAAAGCTTTCGAGAATCGATGGCGAATTAGTTTTTATTGTTCCCTCCCGCGTGCGCGCGTGTGCAAGAAATACGACCGCGAGGCGCATGACATATTCATAAACAAATGCGCGCGCCCAAGTATAATACGACATATTTTTTCCTCTTCTGTTTTTTTCTTACTTTCGTAATGCAGCCGGTATAAAGTCGCAAGCTTTTCCGAAGAAATTCGATACAAAAGACTTCTTTTGAAGCGCGCATATCTCTCTCTCTCTCTCTTCATCGCGGCCTCGCGCATTTCTCGAAACGCTGACGCTTACGCGGCTCTGCGCAGCTTGCACAAGTTTTTCGACGATGTTTCATATATAGCGGGGCGCAAGCTTCTTCTCCCTGGTATACCGATCTGACGTTCATTGGCATCGACTATCGCCGATATGTATCGATGTACGTACTGCAAGCTCGCTGTGCTTTTTCTCGCGTATCTGCTTTCTATTTTTATAAATGCATCTATATACGTAGTATCGTCTCGAGCTTGATGTGATTACGGACGAAAAATGAAAAGTACGCACGCACGCGAAGTAGCACATCGGAGATATACAGATACGCGTATATCGATATAAAACGTGAAAGCTTCGCATCCGCACGAGAGCTTGCGCGCGCGAGTGCAGCTACCCTGCGATGTACATTGAAAAATATGCTGCTCTCCGATGGTACGCTTAAATCCAATTTAACCCTAATACTTCGTACGTACATATATGCGTGCGGCTGTGTGTGTTTGTACGACAAGCAAAGCTCGTTGTAATCCTATAATATAATTCGCCGCAGCCACCGGTGGCTATCGCTCTCACTCCGGCGCGGGTAATATACGCCATCTGATATATCTATGTATACACCTTTTTTTCTTTTTTTTTTCTCTCTCCTCCGCCTCTCGAACTTAATTACTTTCTAATAATCCAGTTTAGCCGCGTGTTTCTCGCCTCTATCCGCTCGAAGATAGATACAACGCTATGTAAATGTGTTTTATATTATGTGCCGCGCACGCGATCATAAATCGATCGAGCTCGCGAGCTTGGCATAATGTAAATCACACTCCCACCCCACAACTTTTTTCCACCGAAAAAAGTTTGGAATTTTCGCCCGAAAGTTCGTACCTCGAGCACCTCCGTCGTATGCTCGATTTTCAATGTACCGCACATAGGTGCAACTTTGCCCCCGCGCGAAAACTGGTTTATTAACATTTTTTTCTTCATCTCTATCTACTTTTTACCGACGCGTGAGCTATTGATAAACTTTTGCGCCGATATTACGAATCATTCACAGCCGCACATAACGTACATTACGTTATGTATGTGTAAGCAGTCGCACACTCGAGCGGCGCGCAAAGTGTCACACGTTTTTGCGCTCGCGACAACTAATCGCGCGTGTAATATAGCTAGTCTGTGTGTGGGTAATTGCAGCCTCGAGCGTTATCCTCTACGCACACACGTACACACAAGCATTATATGCACTCGGGGCATTGATTTATTTACCGCGCGGGCCCCAACGAGTTGGCACTGCCGAGAGAGAGAGAGAGAGAGCTCGAGTATGACTTCTTTCCGCCTTACTTATACACACGTATTTTGTGCTCACATACATACGCGTCTATGTATTCAATAAATGATAGATCGAAATGTATATCGCTGTGGCTCGTTTAAATTTAGCTTATATATACAGGCCATGACTCGTATCGGCGTATATTTAATTGCACTTTAGCCGATATGTATGGGATACGTATCGTACGCGAGCGCTGCCGAGCTAAATCGAATAATTGATCAATGCGCGACTGCGGATCGATCATGCTGTGTGGTGGCCGCCACATATCGACTCTTAATCAGCGTACGTACAGACGTACACGTGAGTTTTCATTTATAATACATATAAATGAAGTAGTGGAAAAACAGCATCGGAAGTTGATTAAACCGCGTGTAAAAATCGACGCCTATTAGAATTGCTAAAGACGACTCTTCGTCGTTAAACTTGAATGAGAAGAATTCCAATGTATAAAAAGGAAAACGAAGATTTTTTAAAGCAATTGAAAAACCACATACCATACTCTTCGGCACATGTATCATCCAGTCCTAATCGCAACAAAACAAAAAAAAATACGAAGATGCGCTCGTGGGAAAGTTGGCGCGCTTCAACTCTCTTTCGTACATACGCGATCCAATTAAAAAACAATTCAATTACACAGATGTACTCCTTTCACTGTTTTGAGGGTTGCGGTTGGCGCTTCTGCTGTTGCTGCTACAACTACAACTACTACTACTATTATTACTACTACTACCACTACAACTATCGCTAGGCTGCCTACGAGTGTGTCGGCATAATTTCAAGCGGATCTTCTTCAACTCGGGCGGTGCACGTACAGCAGTCAGGCATCCAACCACCCACACACACGCACACACGTACACTCGCACACGCGCATCGCATACACAGACTGGCTGCAGTGTGTATTCATATACAAAGTCAAGGAATGTAGAACAAAGGCGAGTTTCTGAGCGAGTTGCAGTTGTAAAAGACATAGCAGACGCAGAAAGAGCTAGGAGAAACGGCAAAAATGGAGCATATGCGGCAGTCGTGATGCGGAAACAAAACTCATATATTTATACATCATGTATGTGGTAGAAGTCACAAATGTATTTATAATGTAATAAAAAGAGTCAAAGGTGTGCTCACAAAAACGCGTGTCATATAGTTGATTACGTGATACGTCGTACAATGAAAATGATAATAATATTTATAAAGTATAATTATGTATATTACGCGAGATATCGATAATTAGCGAGTGACATTTTGGACGTGTGATCGAGTGAATGGAGAGAAAAATTATATAGACAATAGATGCATACAATATGTAGATAGAAAGTAAAAGTTAAGAAAGCGATAGAAAGAGAGAGAGAAATGGCATGGTAGTTTGTTTTTTTCTGTTGGTGCGCTTTAGCAAAATACTTACGTCCTGTTAGAGGGTGCATCAGAGCGGGGTGTGAGGTTGCTGCTGCAGCGGCTGGTTGCTTGGGTTTGCTAACCTTTGTGTTACTTTTTGCAAATTCCAAACGTATGGTTTGTGGCATATCAGGATCAAATCTAACCCCCTGCTGCAAAATATAATATGAAAAAAGAGAAGAAAAAACCCTACATTAGTTCAAATAATGCACCGAGCAAGAGGAGGAATTGAGGAGCGTGTGTTCTTTTTTTTTTTTTAATAATAATGAGGAGCGGGGTGGTGGTGGTGGTGGCAGTGGTGATACAATGGTGGTGACGATTGTGATATATATAGTGGTGGCAGCTGGGAGTGAAAAAGTTAAGTGATTGACTTGATTTTCACGTACTATAATAGCGATCAGATTTTTCGTTATCAAAGGGTTGTTGACAATAAGAATGAGTAAAAAAGAGAATGTATAGAGAGAGGCGCAAACAATTCGAGTGAATATAATTAAAGAATTTCACAATAAAATACTTTTGTCTCAAATACGTGTGTAATTTTTTGTTAAATTTAATATTTACTGCTCTGCGTGAGTAGAGAATATATTTATAGGGGTGGAGGGTCGCATGGAAAATATGTGAGTGTTGTTGTTAAATTTGTTTTTCTCTCAAAAAATCATGTTATTACTTTGTATAGCAGCAGAATGCATAAAAAAAAAATACAGGAAAAAAAAGAAGAGAATTCGTGCGTGTTCGTTTAAAACAAAACGGTATAATTTACTCTTTCTTAAACTATCATAATGGCCGATCGAGTCCCATGTCCATTTGCTTGGCACGTTATATACTGGAGAAATTGCACTGTTATTATTGTTTATGCATACACAAATGCACTTGCTAAAGGGCAATTGTACCATAATATCGACTTTTGTGTGTGTGTGTGTGTGTGTGTATGTGTGTTGCGTATTACAAATGACAAGCTTTTTCAGGTCGTGAGTGTATATAATAAATATTTCAGATATATAAATGCGAGTGTGTTTTCATATATGTGTGTGTCTGTGTGTGAGGGCTAAAGTCAAGATAATACTTCGACGTGCGCACTACGTTTATGTATAAATGTCGGTTAGATATTCTATGCATTATATAGAGATAGGATGGAAAATTTATGTATAGAGTATATAGCAGTGTGTGCACTCGTGACTATATATGAGCCTGCGCGTGTGTGTGTGTTTGTGTGTCTGTCTGTCTGTGTGTCAGATATATGGTGTAGCTTCGCGGAAGATGTATAGACGACGATGGTAGGGAGAGGGTTAAGTTTAAGCTCGATTCAGGCGAATATCTCGCGAGCGCATAGAGACAAGTATACGGTTGAGCTTTCGCGCGTAATTCTGCGAACTGAGTGCGCGAAGCCGTGTCCGACGACGACGACGGCGATGTGTAACGGATAAAATAAAAAGCTTAATCATTTCTTTCTTTTTCTCTCTGTTCATTCAATTAATTTTTTTTGTTCTGTTTCGATTTTTCGCTAAATTTATAATGGAAGATTCTAGGAAAACCGTTGGCTATAGTTGTGAATTGACGCGCTGTTCGGGGTAAGCTTTTGATCATGGGAGCTTTTTTTTTTTAATGAAACGACGGCAAAAGTTGGCGAAATGTTTCTTCGACTTATACGAATGGCGTCACAAGTATTCGCGGGATTTGATCATTTTCATCGCCAATGGTAAGAAACCGATTGAAATGTAAATGGATTTTCTTTCAGTATAAAAAGAAATGAGGAAGAAAAAAAGTTAAGACGTGTATAATGTATAGTACTGGCGTCTCTCAAAAATTCTTTGCTAATAAATCCGTCGTCCCGTGGGTATTAAAAAAAAAAAAAAAAAGAATATCAAGAGGGCGTCGGGGAAAAACTTTTCTTTTTTTTCACAAAGTTTGAAAAAATGTTTGAAAGAGAAGGAAGATCTGGTGCAGTAATTAAACTAAAAAGGAAACGTTTACCTGTAAGTCCTGTTTCGCAGCCTCGGCGCCGGCCCTCGTGTGGAACGTCACGAAGCCCACCGGCTGCAAAAAGAAAACACACAAAAGAAATTCGTACGGTTTATATTTTTAATGGCTCATCCTCTTGCTTTCGCATATATATATACGTGGTATATGGTATATAAGCCTTATATTATTCACTTTAAAATCCAATATTTTCCAAAGGTCTGCCGTTGAATTTTTCATGCGACGCGCGCGCGAGCACGAATTTTTTTTCTACCTTTCTTTTTTCATTTTCTTTTTCCGCGATCTCTCTGGGTAGAAAAGGAAGCGGAGGCGCTTCTGTTTGTTATAATAATTCATATAAAAAAAGCCAGAGTCGGAAAATTTTCTCTGTATATCCAGGAACGTCGAGCTCGCGAGACGGCGACGTAGAGCACGTAAGGTCCCTTCGTGCTCGCGCGCGTTATACGAGAAACGAGAATAGAATCGATCGCAATTTAACCATTTGCCATAACATCTCTTTTTTAAATTCTATGAATATTTCAAATGTTTTGCCTGGAAACGGGTATCTAGACGTATAGACACACACAGACACGTACACACATATATAAATGCCGTATTAGTATGAGTTGGACACGCACGCGGGGGTACAAACCAAATCGATTTTTCATTCTATTATTATCAACGAGCGTGTGGTTAACGGCTTATAAACCGAGTTCCCTTCGGCTCTATGGCGGTGTAAGTATACGCGCGCGTTTGTCGCAATTTTTTCTCCCTCTCTCTCTTCTCTCTCTCTCTCTCTCTCTTTCCCTCGCAATCGCGTCGTCCTCGCCATTGCCGATGTAAATGTTGTTGTGTGTACCTTACTCTATCGCGGCAATTTGCGAAAATTGAATGACAAAAAAGTAAAAGGAAAAAAATTTTTTTTCAACGCGAAAAGCACAACGCAAAAGCTGTGATTTGGGATTTTCGTTTGAGAGGCAGAAAAAGAACTATTCAAGCGTCGATTGCTCGTTTTCGAGATTTAATTGATCTGACGAACGAAATAAAAAAGGGAGAGAGAAATGAACGCAGCAAAACTATTATTGCTCCAGATCGGTGGCGCGCGTTGAGCGAATATTAAAAAAAAGAAAAAAAGACTTACAGCAACAACAGCAATGTGAAAATAAAAAAAAACGCGAGAGAGTTGATTTACGCTCTAGACGAGCGTGACGAAAAATTGCATTTTCGCGATTCATCTCCTCTGAGCTGCTGCCGCTGCTGCTGCAGCTGCGAGTGTACACTGCGCTCCTCTATATACCTTTCGTTAACAAAGAGAGACGTGTATAATTGCTGTCTCTCTCTCTCTCTCTCTCTCTCTCGGAAAGTGATTCCGGAAAATCCGATCGAATCTCGCGGTCGCGCCGGGGCTGTATATATAGCTTATATATACCTGCGCACACATACACACACCAATCTTTATGTACGAGTGTATGTGTGTGTGTATATACCTGCGACGTTATCGATTTTCTATACCTGTATACCCGAGCTTCGCCGCCGCCACCACCGACGAACGAACTGCTGCACGATGCTCTACTTGACTCTGTCTCTCTTTCTGCTGCAGAGAGAGAGAGAGAGAGAGAGAGAGAGAGAAAGAAAAAGCGAGCGAGGGGGGAAAAAACGAGTTGAACGTTCCCATACTGTAACTGCATATATACATCTATACGTCTGTGTGTGTGTGTTTCTATACGTGGGAATGAGTACCCACTAAGCGTTTGTTTTGCTGATCTTCGACGTGAATTTTGCGCGAGGATTCGCGAATTTGCACGAAGGCTTTTTCGCACCGTTTTTAGGAAAATAATCATTGAAAATTGCACGCTCGAGTGGCGTTTACTTACCGAGGCTGTCTTTCCATTTTTGTTTGTGACTTTTAACAGCGAGCCCTCGTAGCCCTGCAAGAATAAAAAGTACAAGAAATTAATCCATGTAATCTCGTCGTTTGACCTGGTTACAACATTTATTTTTATTTTTATTTTCTGTGGCATTGGCTAAATATGTATATAACTAAAAATTCGTATCATTTTCGTGTACGCGCCCTCCAAGTTAATGATGTTTTTCCGAGTGGCGCACGAGCTGCGAAAAACATCCAGTCGAGATTTCGGGTAGATGTGCGCGTTTTCATTTTGAAACTCGTTAACTGCCACCAAAAGCGCGCAGTGCCGCGCCACAACCACTTCGTCGAGCACATTACCATTATTTAGAGCGTCAGCCCACGCGCACACGACCGAATCACCTCTCGAGTACGAGGGAAATTTTCGAAAAAAAAGTTAATTTTTTTTTTCATTATTAACCGCGTGCCGGTTATAAATTTTGGCTTGTAAATTCGTTGCCGTTTTTTCTGTTTCAATGAGCTCGAGCGAAGTGCCGTGTTTCAATTTTCTCCCGAACGAATACTTGTGACGCGTTGACGAATTTTCATTATTCAACCGTGTCGCGCGCGGATATTTTTCGTTACAAAAACACAGCGCGGAGAGAAAGAACAAATTTTTTAGGTATACACAAAAACGTGCTAGATAGCTTATAGCGTGTACAGCGCCGCGACAAATTAAAAAAATCGGCATCAGTTACGAAAAACCCACCTCGCGCGCCCATTAACCTATCCTAGTATTCCCATCAGTGCGAGTTCGCCGTATCCACCCCGAAAAAAGCTCCGCACTAGTAAACATCTGCCCTCGTCTAATTGCGAGGTTACGTATATATACGTTCGCGTGCATAAAAAGGAAACAAGCCCGCGTTTATACGCGTATACATTTTTAATGGCACATATACCGAGTTACATATACCGTAACTATAGGCCTCAGCCTCGTCTCTCTCTCTCTCTGTGCGTGTGCGTTGCAAGTTATATATGTGTATGTCTATGAGTTTTACGTACCTCGTACGCTCTGAAGAGAAGATACAGCTCCCTCGGCTTGGCGTCCATTGGCAAGCCACTGACGAATAGAGTGCGCACCTGCAACACGGAAGGAGGAGAAAAAAAATTTAAGCATCGAGCATGAAGAGATCATTAAATTTTGTTTTCTTTTTCTTTTCTTTTTTTTTTCGTTAATTAAGGTAATTGCTTTTCGACTATTTTCACGGTACACACTGTGTATCGGGTAGAGATGTGGAGTGTATACTCTTATATTTATTTGTTACAATCGGGGGAGGGTTATTCGGCAACTTGCGCGCTGCCCCTGAGTGGGAGTCGGATGGAATTCATTCGAGATACATCAGACATAGAGTCGTCGTCTTTTAAATTGGCTTTTTTTAACTTTTTCCATTCAATTACTTTCCAAGTAGCGGAATGTAAAACTCGACGATTTCTATCGAGGAGCATAATTTATGAATAACGACCTGTTTTTTTCAAATATAAAGTCTCGCTCGCGACATTAAAGATGTTATTTCAAGCTTCGTAGATCGGCACTTGTATGATAAATCAGTTACGTCCTCGATTTTTCAAGCTTCGATCGTTGATCCACTTAATTTTCTATCGTTTTCTCTATTCTTCCTACGTTTACCTGCAACTGCACCAATAGCTCGCTCGACTCTGCATATATTTTCCTTCGATTCGTTGCACTCGTTTACGTGCATACATTACGAAACGTTAACTCGGCTATAAAATGTATCATACAAGTGCGATATATATAACGTATTACGAAGTAAAGTAAGACGATCCCGTTGTTCCTGTTGAAATTTTTCGTTCGGATTCCACGATCGCGAGTCGTCCCGCGAGCTTCCTGCTTCGTAACAGATTCGTATGTGTGCACCAATCCTCCGAGGCCGGTGCATCTTTTTTTGCAATTTTTTTTCATACGTAATATTTTTTTTTTATTCAAGCCGGACGACATGGAGGGTATCGAAGCTCAGCTCCGCTTTTCGCGTACGCAGTAGTATACGAGCGTGTACATTTTTCAAGCCAATGGCGTGGTTTGAAACTGTAGCAACAAACCCGCAGAAGAGAGAGAGAGAGAGAGAGAAAGAGAGAAGGTGGCAGGCCGCGCGCAACATACACATAAACGAAAAAACGGAAGCACGCTCGACGCGTCACACACCGGAAGTCGACGCGCACGCGCCTCGCTCCGTATATACCGACCCACCTGTGCTCTCTATACACACGTACACACACGCACATGCACTGCAGACATCGTGCGTTTAAGGTGGTACGCAAATATATATATGTGTGTGTGTGTAATGCTCGTTGCGAGATTCTTCGTATAATATACGGTCGACTTTTGAATTTTTGATCCGACGACGACGATGACGACGATACGCGATATAATGAGGCTTTTGTGCTGCTGTATATTATATATATGCGTGTGTGTATGTGTCTGCCTGTATATGCACGAGGAGATGTTGCGCGCTACTATACATGTTATATCGTATACAGTACGACACGGTATGATTCGCTCGAGATTATCGTCAGCGCGGGGCCCGCAAAGCGTGAATAAAACAAAGAAAAAGAAAGAGGGAAAAATCTGCCCCGAGAGCCTTACGGAGCTAATCGCTGCTACCGCTCGCGCGTCCATATTATATCTACTCTGCGTCTGCGTGTGTAAATTAAAAAAAGGAAAATAAAATAAAAAATTTGCGCATCGCCTTGTGTGGATGATAATTGCGTAGATGCGCCGCGAGGCGCGGTAATGTAACACGCGCACGCGCCGACAAGTGCTTTTTTTTCTCCTTCTGTCTTGGTATGCATGTGTATGTTTGTGTGTGCGTAGCGTAGTGATTTTTTTTTGCATTATCATGAGTACTTAAATCGGTCGAGCTGCCGGAACGCGCCCCCGTGCCCACGCGCATCAAACAAGCGAGCCAATTGTAATCGCGGTGCAGCAGCGGCAGCAAAAGCGATAGTTTCAGCGAAAAATTTCAAAACACACGTAAGGAGAAAACAAAACGAAAAAAATCGCTTGGACAATCTCGTGCCGATGAAAAGCGTCGGCTTACATTGTACGCGTTTTTTATTACATTACAATTTTACCTATAAACACTACCGACTATACGCGAAAGTTCGTTGCCCTCCCCCACCTGCCATAGGCGATCGTCTTTCCATTTCGCCGCGAGCGATTCCTCGTATAATAACGTTAACGAAGAAAAATATATTATTACGATGTAATATAATAATAAGCCAGCAGCGTATAGCGTCGCGCGAAACAAAAATGAAAAAAGAGCCTCGTCAAACTCGCCGTTGCCAGTGATGGTGGTTGTATTGGTGCTAGTAGTATATGTATAAAAGTAGTAGTGTACGAGTGGGCGCATCTCTCTAACTTTATTATAACGCAGGAGGGAATTCCGCGTCGTCTTTGTTGACTTTTTAGCTTAGCTTGCAGGTTTGCTGCTGCCCCTGTATATTGCGAGCGAGGGGTCGAGGTACATTATATATCTATACACGCCGAACGATGTCGGTCTTACGATATGTTGTGTTGGCCGACAATATAAGCTATATAGACGTACACACGTACACACCGTGAAGCTAGATTATGAAGTACGTTGTCTTCTGTTGTACGTACTTCAAGTTTATTCTTCGTGTGTGTGTGTGTGTGTGTCTAACAACAAAAGTGAAGGAGCTTGTTATAATACACTGAACCGGTCTATTGTTTAAGTATAACACATGCGCACATCTGTGACTCTGTGTACACATCGGGGTAATTATCGTCCCGACACCTTATCCAAAATCAAGCCTCCATACACGTCGTCTCGTGATATCTTTTTCAAACGTCGGCTAGCGCACAGAGGAAAATCCAGCGAATAAGAATAAAAAAAAATGAGAAGAAGAAGAAGAAGAAATTTACGCAACGAAAGCTCGCCCGATCGTGCGCAAGCTCGACGCAGACCACAAAAAAGGAAGACAACGACGAAGTACACACGGCGACGAAAAAGAAAAAAGAAGACGGAGAAGAAGTTGCGAGGAAGAGAGGGAAAAGAGCCACTTGCGCAATTATAGAGAGAGAGAGAGAGAGAGAGAGAGAGTGAGCCCCCAGCGGCTATATCTCTGTGATCATCGAACTGCAACGCGCGCGCCGGCTAAAAACTCGTCCCTTTTCTCTCTCTCTCGCTCTGTATCGTGTATACATATATAGGTACATATGTGTGTATTAAGCACGTGCCAAGACGGCACACACGTATTACATACACGAGCGTGCGCTAATACACACATACATTCGCGGAGCTCGTGCTGTATACACCATTTATAAGCGGCTACAAAGACTTTCGGATCGGCTCGTTTAATGCTACGTAAAAGCTCGCGCGCTCGATCGGTCTCGAAGCTGCTTATATAGGCGTGTGGTATATTAGCTTGTCTCGCGCACAATACACACGCGAGAGCGTTCTAGACACACGACAGGTTTAATAGAAAAATCTCTCGCGAGCACACTTGTGTAATGGTACGTGTGTGTATGGCAGAGCTTGTGTCTCAATTTTGCGCGTTTTACGGCCGCCATATAACACACAGACTGCGCCATATACGTATATATATATTAAAGCTCCGAAGGGAGCTTTGCCTTACTCGGGTCAAGCTTTCGCCGTGCGCGCGCGTATAATTTAGCGTCGCACGCGCGTCCCTCATTAAAAGCTTCTCTATGTAGCCGTATATACACACTCTGCGTCTTATATATCTTTCGCGGCGGTGGCGCGCACGAAACGGTGAAAAATTCAACGCAAGTCCCGCGCGCGCGCGCGCCAGACTCGTGAAACCGAGAGGAAAGAGAGAGAGAGAGAGATCGTTTCTCGAGAGGCTGCTTCCGTTGAATAAGTTATAATGCCGTTACCGAGAGCCCGCAACGCAGTACCATAGGTTCGTACATAGCGAAGGGCATTACCTCGACGTCTTTTCTTTCGGATGTTTACCACCTCGCGCTATGTGTAGTCTATATACCCAGTCGGCCTCGAAGCAGGCGATAGTAAAACAAAAAATAAATAAATAAAGAGGGAGAGAGGAAAGGAGAAGCTGCTGCTCCCTATTTTCTTTCGACTTTTGGTATATATCGACGCGCGTTGTGCACGCGATCGGTTAACGCCTTTTCTTCTCGAGGCGATTGATACCCGCAATAGATTTTTTCCTTAAGAAAAAGAAAGAGAGAAATAGAAAGATTACAAAATCCCTTGGTTATAGTTTCCTTTCTTTCCTTTTTTTGTTTTGTTTCGTCGAGTTTATCTTGCACAAGAGCGAGTATCGTTCGAGGAAGTCGACATTCCAAGGCCTCGCTAACGCATTTTACGCTCTTCTCTCATTTCCTTTATAGTCCTTCTCAACACAGATATATATTTTTTTCATCGTGTATATATAATCCAAACCGCATGGGATGTGGTGGCTTCTCGACTGCGAGCTGCTGCTGCTCCTCCATGCCCCACGTTTTACGCCATTGCATAATATGTGTTTGTGTGTGTGTGTGTGCCAGGCACGACGACATGGGCACAAAAAAAGTGAGAAGGGTTGTCGCTCTTTTTTTCGCGATACACGCATGCATGTATACGTATAGATGCGAAAAAAGAGAGAAATTAGAGAGCTTGTGAACGAGTGCATGATTGCGGGGGTGGCAGTGCCAAGTGAAGAGAGTGGAGGGGAAGGGGAGAAAGCATGCGTGTGCCCTTGTGCATATTATACACGTTTCGTCGTAGTAGAGACTGACACGAGGAAAGAAAAAAAAGAGAGAGAGACCCCAGCGCCTAAGCGTATAATTGTTGAACGCGCCACGTATATATGGTACATACGTGTGCGCAGCGTTAATTAGCGAGTGAGAGAGAGAACGCACGCGCACCTCGTATATACTCACATGTACTCGGCATACGTTTCTGTGTCTTTACGTACGTGTGTGTGTGTGTGTGTGTCTGTGTGTATTTGTACACGATGCATATTGCGGAACGATTGAGCAAATTGTGCGATAATCCATGCTCTCTTTCTTCAGGCAGTATATATACACTCTTTTCTTTTTTTTTCCTTTTCCTCTTCTTTTATTCGTTTCGTGTGTACAACCTATAGTCTATATGGTGTACGCGTACGAGCTTATACGTATGTATCGGAGCTCGTGCGCGCCGTATACACACGATTGTTCGTCGTGCCGCGAGCGTGGATATAGCGTGAATTTTGCGCGCGAGTTAATTAGCGCGAAGCCGAGCACGACTATATACTCTACGATATAGGCTACCTACATACAAAGGTAGGTATATATCTCTCTGTGGGTGTGCGGGTGTGTGCACCGCGCACACGTATGCGTATTACGCGTATATGCAGAATATACTTCTCAAAAGTTTGCGCGCGGTGAACTGTACACGGTGTATAGTATACGCGTTAATCGTTCGTACGAGATTAATTTACGATCCATTCTTAAACGCGCGCAGTAATCTTTAAAATCGAGCGGCAATCGGTATCGTCGATATGAGAACTGAGCTTGCGAGGATCAGAGGGCAAGCTTTTCGTCTATCCCAAAATCAGCGAATTGAAAAATACCTTTGCGTATGGAAATCGCATGTCTCAAAAATAGCTAAATAATATACATGTATAAATTACGCAACGATCATCCGAACACGTGCGTGCGCTCAACCTACAGGCTCGTGCTTTCAAGTCGGTCTGCAGCCTCCCCTCGCTGGATTCGACTCTCGGGTTAGAAATAAAAGGAAGAAGAAGGAGAGAGACGCAAAAAAAGGATGAAAAAATAAAGATTTCGTCTTTCTCTCTGCGACTGAGGCGCAGGCACAGCGCAATCTAGACTCCGTGAAACGTTTACGGCTCTTTTATTTCTATAGAAAAGCTTCCGCGCGTGTACATACATTCTTACACACCGCAGCGGCAGGAGCAGCAGCAGCAGCAGCAGCAGCAGCAGCAGCAGCAGCACAAACACCGACACTACGTAGTCTATGGCTTAAAGCAGTGCGCATTCAGTGAAGCGTAGCACACGGGCATACACACACACATAGAGGTACAAAGGCCATCTCTCTCTCTCTCTCTCTTTCTCTTGTGCTGGAGCGTGCAGCGCGGCGATCCAGTGCAGTACGTACTATATGTACGTGCGCACTGTGCACACAAGCGCAACGACGCATAAAGCCTCGACGCATGCATTGCATATATAGCCGCAGCCAGCAGCAGACCGGCCAGCAGCAAAACGCATATTATAGTATATAGCAGCGAGTGCATATGATGTGCGTACACACGTACGTACGCACTTATCCATCTGTATATATATGCATGTATAGAGAGCAAGAGAGAGAGAGAGAGAGATACAGACGAAGAGAACGAGGAGATGCAGGCAAGCGTGCATACTGCGCACCGCGACGAGAGACGCGCGATAGATATGTATGTAGGCACTAACTCGAGCTGCTGCTGCTGCTGCTTTGACTGTACTGCTATGCAATGTGCGGCGAGCAACGTTAAATAAGCTCGCGCTCAAAGCGATGCGGCCGACTCCGATATATGTATGCAAACACACACGCATGTACCAGTGCAGACGCAACTTATTTCCCTCTCTTTCTCTCGCTCGGCCAGTGTGTACATCGGCGAGCAGGAGACAAGCTCGAGGTATATCAATGATATAAAACTGCGCGAAGCTAGCAAAGCAAGAGCGAGGTCGAATCAATTGTAACGCGCGTCTGCGTACGTGCAACATACGTATCGCAAATGCGCTGTGTAAGTTCAGTTAGTATAGTGTGGCTTTTTTTATTAACTTATCATTTTAATATACTTGACTGCGGTCGTTTGAGGTCGACAACGAAAAAAAAGCTCTTTTCTCTGAAAATCTCGTCAACGGCTCTCGTCGCGACCGCTTAATCGCCGTCGTTCGCACTGCGACACACATGCGACGCAAGCACGTAGTAGTACGTATAACGAATGGCAATATTAACGCTAAATTAGCGGTGAACGAGAAATCTCGCCTGACACTTAACAAGATCTATTAATAAATATATATCTAATAGACATAGTTGCAGCTACGGCATGTCCAAATTGTCGCGCGTATACGTACTTGCAGCAGTTCGTGCGGATACTTATAAAATTTATTAAACGCGAAATTAATCCTGGCAATCATAATAAAAAAAAATTGGTACATGTCGCAGACACGCCATTAGTTCCTTACTTTTTTTTCTTCTTCTCTCCTCTCGGCGGTACGAGGGCGCTACATCGTATAATGTAGTGGGTGGCGTGGACACTTTTTGTGCACGTGTACAAGGCATCGGCAGCGCAGCAGCTCTCTTTATAATATATATATATGCAGGCGCGCTGAAATGTATATGTACCTGATATTTTCTCTCGATTGGCCATTAGAAAGTGCCATTACATGCCTACACACACACACACACACATACACATGGGCGCAAAGTTGCCCCCGATCGCTACCGTATGCTACTTTATATACATTCATGCTGCTCTGGCGACAAAATTCGAACGAAGTATATACGAGATAGATATATTATATTACGTGCATATCTATAATATATATAGAGCATGTCCGCGAGCTTATAATTTATTGTAACAGCCTGCGTAAAGCAGCAGCGGCACTAGCCGGTCGTTTAAAATTCATAGATACACGTTTCAAAATTATTGCCGCGGCCTGATTATTGCGCCCCCTCCCCAAACGCGACTGTTCATATATGTGTTACACGCATTTATCATACTTTGTACACACATATGTGTTCTGAAAACTCGTTAAAAAACGAAAAACTCTCGAGCGCGCGCGATAAAATTATGCGTAATTGAATCTCCATTAACTTGTTTTGCGTACTAAAGCGTATGCAATGAGTATAAACGCGGAGCTCGGCATCTGGAATCTCGTTGATTCACAAAAAGCTGCTGCTGCTGCAGCCCATCTAAATTTCTCTCACCACGTATATACGCGGAATAGCCAGATCCGCGCGCAAACAGACTCGAGTTATGCTCCCTCCTGTATAGTATGTATACACGTACTACTGCAATATGTGTTTAGGGAAAATCCTCCGTTAGCGATATACACGTATACGTTTCGGAAAATAGGATAAAAAAAAAGTAGGAAGCGAGAGAGGTCGGGCCGAGCGAGTCCAAACGTATATCGTTATATTCCTTCGAGGCATTTGCCGCAGACACGCATTAGTGTGTGTGTGTGTGTGTATGTAGGTAGCCTTATATATAAATCCTTATCCTTTTCTCTCGCCTTGCGGTCTTATCTATGCTCTCTCTCTCTCTCTCTCTCTCTCTCGCTCTTTCTCGGTGCGGTAAGCGTGGCCGTAAGGGTCCAGCGCCGCATATAGGTATATAATGTAAGCAGCATCTCGGCCGCATATACGCCATGGAAGCACCACACGCTTAAGGACGATACGGCGCGCAAGGACGCGCGCGCGAGTGTGTGCGAGGAAGAGTAGAGCGAGAGAGAGAGAGAGAAGTCAAAGAGCCCCCGAGAGCTGGTTACAAATGAGAGAGAAACGTGTCGGCTATATACATTCGCGTGTGCCCTACTTCCTATCTCTCTTCTCTCTCTCTCCCTCCGGCTTTAAGAAGTATTTTTCGATGGTGCTATTGATTGGGAGGGAGAAATATAGGTGGCAAAGGACCGTGCCGTTGCTGCTTGGCAGAAAGAGAGAGAGAGAGAGAAAAGTATGAGAAAAAAAGGGGGGAAAAACTTTTTTTCTTCCTCCCCCGTTTCGTAACTCGCAAAAGGTTACTTGGTATGCGGATCTTATGCAGGGCGCGCGCGCGCTTGCCTTCTATGGTACAGCGAGACGAGAGAGAAAAAAAAATGAAGTTTGCAAGTATGCATGAGCCGTGGCGAGCGGCGCTTTGGAACGCTTAGAACGGTCGAGTGAACTCGTGTTGACGAGCTATGCTGCTGGCACACTATACACGGGGTAAAAATGAAGGGGCACGCGGGTGTGAGGTGCGATCGGCGACCGCGCGCTATATCTTGCATATACGTGCGGCGTACGTCTAGTCGTCGTCGATCGTTCGACTTAGAATTCATGTATAATAGAAAGAGGAAGAGGGCGAAAAAATGCCTGTTACACGCCGTGGCCCGCTATCGAAAGAGAGCCCGATCGATTCGACGTGCAAGAGATTCCACGCGCGCATTTATTAAACGATCGCAGCGCGCTCCATGTTAGCCTGAATTTTTTTTTCTTCCTCGTCGTTTCGAGCTAATGATCGACTACTCGTATACGATGCGATATCCGTATGTATTTTTTATACCGTTATATAGGCCAATTACGGACGCGATGTATAAACATGCGAAATTTTGAGAATATCTCAATAGAAGAGTGAGAGATCGCGATAATAATTGTATGTGTGTGTGTGTGCACCCTAAAATTGAATCAACTGGGTTAAGCACATATTAGAGAAACGACGAAAGGTATACACACACACGTACCTTCACATTATATTATATAGTGCACACGATCAGACGGAAAAGCCGACTCTAGACTCCGCGCGCGGGCGCATGCACGAATATCGCTAAGCGCGCGGAAAACTCGAACTCCGCTGCTGCAGTTACCTTATGTGTGCAGTATAATTAAATAATTTCTCTCCTCCTCCTCGCTTCCAAGTCAAAGTTCGCGAGCTCGTGTAATCGAATGAAGCTCGTGTGCCAAAGAAGCAGCAGCCCGTGTTCCGCTTAACGTATATACGTGTAGCTCTGTGTATTTATTGTAAAGGTGCCAAAAGGACAATTAAAGTTCCGTGCAATACGTGCATTAGCGTCTTCGAGGGCGGCAGAGTAGAGTGTCGTATGGAACGAAGAGCAAACAAGATGAATCATTCATACGTAAGAGCGCGCGGGTGGTGGAATCGAGATGACAAAAAAAAAGTATATGAAAAACAAAAGAACAACGTTAGCTGTAGCGAATTCGCAGCGGAGAACGTATAATAATAATAATATTATAATAAATATGATGTATCCTCGGTGCGCTCCACCGAGAGAAAGAGTTTAAGAGCCCCCGACGAGAAGTTAGAAAACTATATACGAAGCGAGAAAAGGGAGCGAGAGAGCGAAGAGCAGCAGAACTCGCGCAGGAATGTAATATTCCTGCCGCAGCTGCATAAGCTATATGGCAAAACTCTGCTCTCTTCTTCGTTTGCGCGCGCTGTCTTTTATATGCTCGTATAAGTACGACGTCGGCGGTGACGGCGAATATTATAATGGCGCGCAAAATGCAAAATTATAATTTTAAACTCGCGGCACATAACGCGCATAATGTGCCATTCCCTGCCATGCGCGCGCTCTCTCTCTCTCTCTCTCTTGGGCTAATTATAAACTTGAAAATATCGTATACGATATATATACTTATTATCGTTGTCATTGTCGGGAGAACCCGCGTAATGTACCTTTCTCGACGAGAAATGCCATGTGTATACCGTGTGCCAGATATATACTTTTTTCTGGCCTCCCCTTCGGTTTTTTTTCGCACCTTCGAGAGTCGAAGTTTGTAAAAAACGAAAAAAAATCAAATAAAAAATAAAAAGAGAGAAGAGACAGCCAGTGTATTGGCATGTAGCCCAAAGTCTCACTCTCTCTCTCTCTCTCTCTCTCGCGCTATCGCTAACGGATCGTTCGTGTGCTGCATGTGTGTGTGTGTGTGTCGGTGGGTAAGTGTGATAGGTGTAACGTACGCGCGGGGGGCCTTCTTCTTCTCGTTGAAGTGCGGAACAGCAGCAGCAGCAGCAGCAGCAGCGGAGCTTCACCCACGCGACGACGTTTTGCAGTACGAAAGAGTAGAAGAAGAGGAAGAAGAATAAAAAAAAATCAATATTACATAGACGAAGAAGAATCGGGGCTCTGTGCTTGCTGTCTATCTCTCGATCCCTCGGGGGAACAGCTATATATACTATTTTATATGTATATCTGCGATACATATACAGCAACGATCTCTTATATGCTCTTCCTACATATATATAAGACTCGTGTGTGGGTGTAAGCACGTTTTCGTGTTATTTTTTCGAGAGCGCCACTTAAGGACGTCGCCGTCTATGCACGCGCCCTTATTTTACGCTACACAGCTCGTACTGTCTCGTATGTGCCCCGCTCGCGCGAGCTTTCGAGCTTTTCGAAATTCTTGCATCGCGCGGCAGCTTTCGGCAGCTATCTTTCGATTTGTGCGCTCGGTGCAATATAAGTCATCGTTCGAGCGCGTCTCGGGTCGTGACACTTGCTCTCTTGAATCGCTCTTCTTTTTTGTTTTTTTTTTCTCGTTTTTTTCAGTGCGCATTTTTTAACGTTGAAGTTATCCGTAGCGTATATTACATATATACGATATTTGCAATACTGTCCGCTCGAAAATTGTTATACGTTACACGTATATGGTATTGACATTTCAGGCGAGTCTACTGCCGCGTGTGACGCGTCCTTCGAGGCGTCCAACTAATACGACGTAAGCAAGGAATAAAGTATCGCGTAACTGAAAAAAAGCACTCTCGTCACTGCTGCTATAAATCGCGCCCCATCGCTTTACTCAACGTTCGAAATAGTCAATTTTCTTCTCATATACATACAACGTGTTTATCGAGTCGCCGCGTACGACGACGAGCCCAAAAGCTCATCGAAACACGCCCGGCTTTGGAGCAGCAGCGCCTCTATATAATACATAATATGTATGCAGATGACGGGGCCCGTCGCGCTGCCGCTGCATTCATGCAAATAGATACAGATGATGATGGATGGCGAGCACATATCCATTTGTCTGCGAGCGATAACGTTCACCCACACACACACACATAGCAGATCTGTATATATAAGCGTAGGTGTGTACGTCTGTGTGTACACGTTATACGCTGTACGTGGCCCACAGCGCCGAGAGGAAGATCATCGACACAGTTATATTATATAGGATATATACACGGGGCGAGCAGCTCCACGCTGCTGTACACCTAAACGCGATAATCTCTCTCTTGCGAATATAGCTGCTGCTGCTGCTGCTGCGGCTGCTGCGGAACACAGCACAGCAACTCGAGAGTTGCAATAGCGCAACACACACAGCGACACGACAGCAGCAGCAGCAGCAGCAGCCGAAGCCGAAGCCGCAGCAGAAGCATGGCAACGGAGTAAAAGGTATACAGGCACGGCAGTATACGTATACACTCTTACTCTGTTGCCAGGTGAGCCGAGCGAGAGAGTGACGAGGTAGTTCAGGGTCATCGAACCCTTAGCGCGTTGTATATACCTTATATATACTAGCGCGATATTGCCTCGACTTCGGTCTCTCTCTCTCTCTCGGTGTTTTCTTCTATGTAGCTCGGCACACGCGCGCCCGCTCGACTGCGCAAATCTTATACACATAGAGTATAAAGCGCATATAATGCGCTGCAGCACTGCAGCCTCGCACTTCTTTTTCTTTTTTTTTTCTTTTTTTGTATAATACACCCGCGGAAGAAATTCAAGTACGTCAATTTGCTACCCGCACCGCACACCATTATACATAAAGATTTAACTCTTTCGACTGTGCATTATTACATACATATTATTACACTCGCGTGGGTGTATTGTGCTCGTGCATTATGCACGCTGAGCAGCAGCACGCAACATACGCGTCAAATAAATCGCTGCCCTATTAATGACTTATTTCGTGTGTATACTACGCTGTATACACGCGATAAAAGGACTCTCGAGCGACTCGAAAGCTCGAAGCTTATATGTACGAAGAGGAGGAGGCGCGTAAATATCAACAGAGCTTCGCTATATACTGCTACATATAGGTGGTACACGCGCATATAAAGCTCTGCAGTGTACGTCGGCAGCGAATTGAGCGATGAATTTTTCAATCGGCTCGTTCTGTATTGTACGTATACGTGTATATATGCACGCACACGTTTACAAGCGCAGTACACAGAGCCGTGTATACACAGCCCTGAAGTTATTTATTTACAGCGTCGAGTTGCGTACAATATATACGCACTCGCTCGCTCGCATACGACCTGCAAAGCCGAAACAACCGATCGGTTCGGATCCATGCGTATATAGCTTGTGTGTGTGTATAATACAGTCATTTTTTTCGGGGGCAACCCATTGAGCTTTCCCTGCACACGCCATCGTCGTCGTCGTCGTCGTCGTCGTCGTCGTCGTGCGCGTCTGCACATTGTCACAAGGGCGTATATATAATAAAATAGCGTCCCAATTCCGACACGGCAGTTGCACGCGTAACTCTTCGCGCGCGCGGGCGTATCCAATCGAATGCTCCACTCTGTATATATATACACTTCCTCTTACGTGTATACGCGGACACACAAACACACCCAAGCCAAGCGCAAGGCAACGAATGCTGCAGCCGATTCGATTTTTCGCAGCCATGAGTTCTATCTCGGGGTGGGTCCGAATTATTCATGTTTCGTTTGCGTCGTGTGTGTGTGTGTGTGTGTGCGCGCGCGTAAAGTGCAGCTTCATATATATTTATTACACGAAAATGTAACTCGGTGCTCGCGCGCGCGCGAGACATCTCTTTTTCAGAGCTGCGCACGCGGAAGAGAGAACGAGTTAATTTTTTTCATTTACTCGGTATATACCAGCGTAATATACGCTGCTCTCGACACACTACTAACACGCGCGCGTGGATGTGTGCGCGTACGTGTGAGTTAACATCGGAGCTTGAAGCGCAATTAACGCTACACGCTTTGACGAAAAAAAAAAATGAAAAAATGAAAAAAAAAAGGAGGCGCAACCGCGCGCGACTATATGTTTAGAACGTATGCGTGTGCGCCGCGTGAGGTGCACGAACGTCCGCAGGTATTTATGCTCTCTGGCGCACACATATATATTTTACACGAAACTCTTCGCGCGCGATATTAATATATAATAATTGGAAAATGTGTACATGTCAAATGGATGCGCTTGTTTTTAGAGCGGAGCTCTCGACACACGTTGGCAATTGCCTATGCACGATACAAATACAAGCGTCATAATTATATGTATGTATCGAATTCGACGTGACGAGAGCAAATATAATCGACCCATCCGCGCGTGGGTCAAAGGAAGCAAAAGTACGCACCGCACGAATTTAATATTTATTATAATAATAATAATAATAATAATAATAATGATGATGATAATAATAATACATAGCCACTTACATAGACGTATATAAACCAATGCACCCAAGAGCTGTCAAGTGCCCATATTATTAAATATATACGTGTACGCGTGGGAGGAGGCGACGATGGCACGACGATACAACGCGCGATCCATGGCAATGCCTCGCGATGCGCCGCGCGCAGGTCGGACACATTGCAGCAATTTTCACCGCGCATTCAAATCCCTAGCGCCATGGATGCGCGCGCTATACGTTCGCAGCCGCAGCGGAGCTTAAATATCTGTATAGGTAGATACAACGCTCCAGATGTACAAAAGGCACGTAGAGATCTTTTCCCAAAGCCATTTTTCCCTCTTTTTTTCATTTATTTACTTTTTTTTTGCACTCGAAGTTACGTCGAAGAATAGATCCTTCGACGCCTTTTATATTGTATTTATTCTCCTCGAGATGCTCGAATAAATGTATTCGTAAAATATATCTCAAATACGTGCGTACGAATGTTGTATGACAATGTGTATGTGTATATGCTTACATGCGATATTTAAGCTCTTCTCGGGCGTGACTCTCTGCCGAGGCTCACCTGCGCGCACATAACGGCTCGCAAGCACACACGCATATTGTACACTTACACACAGGTAAAAACTTTCTAATTACGCTTAGGTGCACTCGCGCGCTCAAATATACATACATTCGTACACGTAAAGAGACTCTCAGCAGCTCGTAAAAATCTAATATTTAATGTCAGCCATATTATACGGGTGGGTGTGTGTGTGGGTACGTGTGGGTACTGACACTGGTCTGTATTATATACTGCACATGGTATGGCTGCCTCAAGCTATATTGCGTTTATGTGCATATCACCGTCGCTACATTTAATTTAGCGCGCCGCGAAAGTGTCCTTTGCACAAATTTAAATTGTGATAATTAAATCAACGCGCGAGAGAGAGAGAGAGACGCTTACACGGAGACGTGGCGACTTCTTTTGGCGCACACGCGTGATATTATGCATTATACCTTATACATTACACACGTATAGATGTATATTTTAATGTTAAATAATACATCGTGATGTAGAAGCCACGTGTGCACGTCACTTATGTACGCGCACGACTTTATTATATTGTTCTTCGCGTATGTACGTACCCCCCGCGGCTTCGGTCAGTATATAGTACGAAAAATATAAAAAAGAAAAGAGGAGAGACGAAAAAAAATGGCGATAGCTGATCTCTCGGTGTACCAGCGAGCAGCAGCAGCTGCTTACGTACACCCGCGTATATGCGCCAACGGAAGAAAACAATGAGCCGAGCTTATCCGCGAGTAATCTACCTGTCTTTTCTTTCTTTCGTAGTTATTTTTTGGTCTTTATTCCTCGCGCTACCGTATATATATACGCAGCGCGCGACTGTGACTGCATAAATCTGCTGCTATACCGTAGCGTAGCCGTGGCACACGTCCGAGTTACATGCAAATCCTTTGCGAGCAGCTTGCGGCTTTGTATACATCGCGCGCTATTATAGGGACGCAGAGCAAAAAAACCAAAGGGAATTCCAATGTCTGGAGAGAATTTCTAAGCTTCTCGATGATGCAGCTGCTACGGCCGCAGTGACGGTCTATGGAGAGCTGCAACCATCATGGATACCAATCAAGACATGGTACGGGGTCGGGACATTTTTGAATTGACATCAAACTTTTTTAATATACGTTTGTGTAAAGATCTATTTACTCGAGTGAACTTATGATGTTATCTGTCGGGAGTTTGTATGGAAGTACTTAGATTTAGAAGGTCAAGGCATTTCTCGAAATAATCGTTGTCAAGTTAGAGTTTTAAATTGTTTCAAATATTGTATAAATAATTTATAAATATATAAATTGGTGACTTAAGTGTAAACAATACGATCAGAAGCAAATTTGACATCGTCCCTTATACATTACTGATTATAGTCAAAACAAATTAGTTTAAATGTTGTCTTTCTCAGTACAAAACCAGTCATCAAACCAAAAGATAAATTTTATTCGTCCAATTTCCATGACATTAAATAGACTGATCCATCGTTTATTTTAAATACCAAAATGAATAAAAGTGAGAAGAAATCCGAAGAAGTTGTCTCGGAAAATAATTTAAATGAACAGGACATTGTTGTTTCAGACAATAAACAAAACATTGGTGATATTTGTCAGGAGACATTTACCCTAGAATCAATCATGTTAACACACCGAGACACAATTCACAATGAACGAAAAAATTACGCGTGTGACAAGTGTGAGAAGAAATTCGAGTTCCGAAGTCATATGAGTAGACACCAAATATCAGAACACAAAAGCTGCAAAGATTTTGCATGTGCCCAGTGTGAAAAGTTATTTGTGAAAAAATCGAGTTTATTTATGCACCAAAAATTAGTTCATAAGGATCGCGAAAATTTCACTTGTAACAAGTGCGAGAGAAAATTTGAAAACAAATCAAATTTAATTAAGCACAAAAAAATATTCCACGAAGTTTTCAAAGATTACTTATGTGAAAAGTGCGCTAAGAGATTTGGAAATAAACATAGTTTGCTCATGCACATAAAGACAGTACACGATGATCGGAAAGATATCCTGTGCGACAAGTGCGGGGAAAAATTTAGAAAAAAATCGCATTTACTCTTTCATTTGAAGACAGTACACGAATGCCAGAAAGATTTGACCCTTAAAGTCCTCAAAGATTACTTATGTGAAAATTGTGGGAAGAAATTTGGAAAAAAAGTGAATTTGCTCGTGCACATAAAAACAGTTCATGAGGGTTGGAAAGATTACGGCTGTGACAAATGTGAAAAAAAATTTGGACATAAATTTAATTTGCTCTTGCACATAAAAACTATCCACGAAGGCCGAAAAGATTTTTTATATGACAAGTGCGAGCAGAAATTTGGATATAAACAGTATTTACTTGAACACCAAAAGACAGTACATGAAGGTCGGAAAGATTTTGTATGTGACAAATGTGAGAAGAAATTTGGACGAAAAGCCGATTTGTTCGTGCACCAGAAGACAGTACACGAAGGTCGGAAAGATTTCGCATGTGACAGGTGTGAGAAGAAATTCGGACAAAAATCGAAATTGATCAGACATCAAAGAGCAGTCCACGAAGGTCAGAAAGATTACGCATGCGATAAGTGCGAAAAGAAATTTGGGGCTAAAAGCAATTTAAATAGGCACCAAAACACAGTCCATGAAGGTCGCAAAGATTACGCATGTGACAAATGTGAGCAGAAATTTGGGGATCAAGGCAATTTGATCAAACACCAAAAAACAGTTCACGAAGGTCGCAAAGATTACGCGTGTGACAAGTGCGAAAAGAAGTTTGGACGAAAATGGGTATTGGTTCAGCATCAAAAGACCGTCCACGAAGGTCGCAAAGATTACACGTGTGACGAATGCGAGAAAAAATATGGGGGCAAATCAGATTTGTTAAAGCACCAAATGATAGTCCACGAGGGTCGTAAAAATTATGCATGTGACAAATGTGAGAAGAAATTTGGATATAAATGGATTTTGCTTTTACACAAAAAGACAGTACACGAAGGTCGCAAAGACTACGCATTGCACAATTGCGAAAAGTAATGATGATTGGCAATTGTCAATATTTAGAGGTACTCATACATATGTTTTGCTAAAATTTCAATAAAAATTGTGCTGAAATGATTGTGCCACTAAACCTTGGGAATTACTATACTCTCAGTTCATTTTTGGACACCTTGTTCCCAGCTTTTCACGCAACAATCATACTAGAGTTTTTAACGTCTTGTTTGAAACTATGACCAAGGCGATCATTTAGTTGGCTACACACGATCTTTAAAAAACCTAAAAAAAATTCACGCGTCCCCAAATTGATCGAACACGCGTTAGTGAAAGATTTTCGAATTGCGTGAGCGGTAAATGAAAGTTTGCCCACGACGGCCCTTTTTCCAATTCGTCACTTTAGGCTGCTACCGAGCAACTAATTGTAATATCAATCTAAATCTTTTACGAAATGTCGGTGTGAATCGTTTTAATATTTAACATCATATGCAAGTAAAACCGCACGACTCGATGAAAACTAGGTCTACCCGAGCTTTCGCTCGCATCTACATATTACACGATACAGATCTCACGTGCGCTTTCAATAATTTAAAAAGCTGCTCGGTCGAAGCGTGCGTACATGCGAGAGCTTTACTCATACATACATCTCTCCGATTTTCAGTGGCTCTGTTTTACGCGTACGAGGCGTACGTACATACACACACCCGCATATTCCGCACGTCGTCGTCGTTGCGATAATGTCGCTGTGCAGGTGTATCGTTCGCGAACCGTGAGTAGAGACACGACTATATATTCAGCCGGCCGCGATGCATAACGAAGCACTGCGCGTGCACATTTGAATATTCAGATTTGGGCCGCGCGCGTCCGTATAACGCCGGGGAACGCGAGCGCGCTATCGTGGATTTATATATATACCCGAATATTAATGCACGCAGCTGGCCCGGAGCGATGCACAATCGAAATCATAAAACGATCGCCGCGCGTTCCGCGTATTATTATGCGCCCGAATGAAATCGATCTCTGTCCGCGCGCGGGGCGGGTGTATACGTCGTGAAAAATTCGCCTCGCGCGCGAGTGACACGAAATAAAATCTGCCAACTATGCGCAAAGCACGTGAATTTTATTTACACGCGTTACGTGTGAATTTCGCAGAAAATTTTCGTGACATCGCGAATACGTAAATTTCGCGTGGAAGCTGATCGACTTTTTTCCATCGTATATTCCTTCGTAAAGTGAGAGAAAGAGAGGGGGATGAAAACCGCAAGATTCACACGCAAATATATACGCGAATAATCAGGATTTTTGTTCTCCCGACTTTTCGCTTGCGCGCGCGCGCGTGCGGCGGCGTGGAGTGTGTAAACGGGGCGCTCGTTAAATCGGCAATCGAGAGAGCTTTTTTTCCAATTTACTCGCGCGTATACCTCAGCAGCGGCGGTGGCGGCGGCAGCCGTTCGCGCGCGATAATCGAAATTGTGTTCGCGCTGCGTTCGATAAACTGCAATATGCATAAATACACATATATACGGAGAGAGAGAGAGAGAGTGAGAGAAACGTTGTTATTTTCAATTAGCGAGTCGTTTTATTCTCGCCTATATATGCATCCGTGTATGTGTACAGTGGATACACACATCGACTCGTAATATACAGCATATGTACGTATTATATTCTTTGCGGCAACGACGTAACGATCGCGGCTAATATAACTGCCGCCGCGAAAGCAGCGTTATAATCTATAGATTCGTGCCGCAGAAAGACGATTACAATACGCGTACACACACATGAGAGAGAGAAGTAACGACCTCGCGTAGACTACACTTACACACATAGTATATGGGCTATTCCACAACAGGTGTTGCAGGCCAAAAAAATGAAGTTGAAACTAACCATGTACTCTTCAAGAACACAATGAAAAATGAAAATCCTGAACATCTCAGCCCTTTAGGTCCAACCCTATTGAATTTTCAGGGCCTCAAAGTTGGATTTTCATGTTTTGAGGATATTCTGTTTGTTACTCTGCTTTTCTAGGGTGCCTATGAAAAAATTTCTAAACTATGGTTTTTCATCTAAAATTTGATGTAAAATTTAAATCTGTACTCAAAAATGACATTCATAACCTCAAAACCTCTTAAAATAGAGACAACAGTGTAAAATACCATGAAAGTCCAAAAATAAATGTGTTCGTATACCTCAAATTGGCCTATGTTGTAATATGTTCATCG